>NW_021025411.1:852691-891753 GCF_004153795.1 Camellia sinensis
AACGGATGTGTGATAGTTAACTTTGAAAAAAAAACATATACAATTCACATTAGCTACCCAATATCCGCATCAACTGATTTTACAAGCATATAATACTTGACGAGTGAATATACATAATTGAGACGGTTCAGATATGAAATGATCTATGGTGCCCACCTTACAGATCCGACCAATCACGTCAAACCACTTTCTCGAATGAGCAAATAATGCTGTTGTAACCAACTGCCCCCACGCAGGCAGCTACGTACAACCATCAACTTTCTTTCCCTTATCAACTATGTATAAACAAGCTCCCGTGCCTGTTCGCCCAAGTTTAGCTCCCATCATATTCTTAGGATCTCACTTATGACCATATAGATTCTACCATTTTTTATTCGACTAAGACATGAGTCTTCAGAGGGTGACTAATATCTTCTTCTTCTCAATATGTGGATGATAATTACATCACGGACAGGACACTAGTGGCATATCATCTATCTCAAACAGCTTAATCTAGCCGCCAATTTGAGTCATGAAGATTTGTTACTTCTCACAATATTCATCAGGGCTTGAATCTCTCATAGATCCGCTGTTAACTTTCTTTCCCAAGCCAAGTATACTTCTGGATCCTGGCTCGTGCTGTCTATCCGATTTCAAGACTCTCTACTCTCATGGATCTCAGACTCGCTCCAACCTTCTTATGTCACATGTTGTTTCTAATGCCTGCTTGTATGAATCTGATCAACCTATTTGGTGGCAAGTATACATAAATCCACAAAATCACACAGCATCTAACTGCAGTTCACATAATATTTGACCTTACCAGTTACATATTGCTTATACAATAAATGATTATCCGCGATATCTCATCACAAAGTTCGTATACACACCAATATGATAATTACTACATAGTCACACAGCTAATTACTCCATACATCACTATCTCAAAGCACTATATTTCATGGTCTCTCACTACTCACGCTCCACTCTTTCTAACAGTTACATGCATATACTATATGTAAAAACGATATTTGTGACACAAGAATCCAAAATAAAAACTGAAGATCTGACTCGTACCTCTCCCACACTCTATAGGATTTAACCCGCGAGCGCTCGCTCTGCTCTTCCAACAGCCCTGGTGAGTGCGAAAGACAGATTAATGATTAATAGATGATCGTGGATGTGTATTCATAATGATATGTGTTTTTATCATGAATGTTTTAAGTATTTGTATTTAGCGACATGACCTATCCGCGAGTGTGGTTATTTTTCAGTCATCAATTTAACTGTATCTTCACATTAAGGCGATCTCCTTTATCGCACACTATTATGTGATATTTTGTTAAACTCGCAACACTCCCTATTAACTTCAATTATATTTACATATTCTAATAATCTATATTTGTTAATACAGCTCAAAGATGAAGTTATACACCTAATGCTTAGAGAATTGCGAAAAAATGACTACAATTCAATGTGAAATATATGGTACTCTCTCTTTTTCAGATGTAAGCGCAAACAATAAAGTTTGCCAAGACATTATTTGGCATGAAAAATTATTGGAATTAAATAATATAACATTTCATACATGTAGATAAAGCTTAAAGGCAACTTTTTCAAAGCTGATACTCATATCCCGGATAAAAAAATGAAACAGAAAAAGAAAAGTCTTCAAAAGGCGCCCTATAGAAGAAATAGACCTAATTTTGCAAATACTCACCATATTTACCTGAAACGAGGAAGAATAAATGTTCGAAAAATCGAATAACAATAGTAAAAGGACGTGTCTGCAGTAAGAATGCGGATCAATTGCGTTAGTCATATCTGTACTCAAGTGATATATAACAAAAATATCGGTCTAGTGAATCATTTAGTAGTCTTGTATTGAACAATATGAGTCATTTGCTAATCATCTCTCTACTCCTCTCTCTCTCTCTCTAAAATCTCATCTCTCTCAATCATCAACTCTCTCTCTCCCACAAAAAAACTTATTTGAAGTGCACAATCAATGCCAATAAAGTGCAAGACTTTAACAATAAAGCTAAAAAACTATAAGCAAGCAAAAGGTATCAAACATATTAAAACATAAACCTAATGTTGATTAAATCTACCAGAAATTCCGCTAGCAAACATACAATTTGTCTGCTTTGCGTATCTAGAATACATTACATGTGAAATAAGCAAAGTAAGCACAGAATATAATTTCTTATATGTTTTTTGATATGTGAGAAGTTGTCCAAAAGGTCATGAGAATAGTTAGAAAAAGGGGTAAAGTATACAAGAGTGCCATTAATGAAAGTAAAGCTGAAAATTGACTAAGAAAGTTGGAAAAGTAATAAAACTAGACAGAGTATTATGGTGTTCACTCGAGGTCTTCATATAATATCATACATTCCTATTCTTGTTGGAGCCTGCTTAAAAAAAATAAAAACATAAAAATTAAAATAATAACAAAAAAAGTAGATATGAGAAAAAAGCAAAAATCAATGAATAAAAGCACCATACCTATAACAGAAAAAAGATCATAGAGCATGAAAAGCTATTCTAAGGAGAGGAATCCAAAAATCTGATACTATGGCTTCATGTTCAGGCAAATGGTATATAAGAGTGACATAGTGGTGAGTTACCATTTATTCTTCCCAAGGATCACCAAAATACATGATCAAAGAGTAAAATAGATGATATGCAGAGGCTAAGAGATTAGCTCAAAATATTGAAAAAGCCTAATTCTTGAGCTTAAAGAGAGTAAAAATATGGCGAATTTGAGTTTCGTATATATCCAAATCTGCAATGTCAGTTAATTAAGCTGTGATATGTCTAGAAAGAAAACGTTAGTGATCAATGAAAGTATGTTATTATTGGTTTGGGCATATTATCAAACACATGGTGAGCAAAAGATAAAATTGTAGCAAAACAACAAAACAAAGACAATACATAGGCTGAGCCAAATATTAAATAGAATTTGGGCAATAACAAGCATCAATCTAATATAGAAGCATAGAAATCAAGTAATGACATCTCCATAGAAGACAAAGAAACAGCAAGCCAAATAATTACATACCAGATTGTTTGGATTTGCAGCCAAATAATCATACAGAGTTTAGCCCAATGCAAACTGCAGAATAAAGGAAGATACAACACTCAAACGAACATTCATTGTAAGAAATTGAACAATTTCTTTGATAAACTAGAGAGTAATTTGCAGCAAAGAAATTGAACAATTTACACTTCTTAATATCTCATGACTTGAGGAACAAGCTTGGGTGAAAAGTACACCGCGTAATCTGTAGCGGCACACTGCCTAATCTGTTGTTTAAGCTCATTTAAAGTTCAATCAAACCAGACCCTCCAAAACCAATAAACAAAACCCATCTGGTCAATGATAACTGATGCATTAACAGTTCCCAATTTAGCAAAGCAAATGCAAAGATCACAATTTTCACATCTTAAATTTATCCTTCCTAAGCACCATCTTCTTAATCTTTAAGAGCACAACAACAACTTAAGCAACTAAATACATACTTTAGCATAGGCCTTATATGCTAGATACACATTTCTATTTCCTTACAATTACCAGACCTCAAACTCAAAGGGCCTGAAACATGGAGGAAAGATTTTTTTACCTAAAGTATACTAACACAAGAACATGGCATAAACTCGGCCAGTGGCCAGCAATCAACCATCTCATTATTATGAAGTCACACAAGGCATCAAGCATATCATCTCACATCAGTCATTCTTTTCAATAATAAATTGCAAATGGTTGCTAATCAGGGTCCATCAAACTCCCATCCAAGCCATCAATGCCATACTTGATAGGAAAATGGCTCTGAGAATTAGCTCTATCAAGTATAATGAGTAGAATGCCCAAAAAATTAAGATCCTATCAATCAGTTATTCGACTTGATGGTGTATGCTCAAAAAATTAAGATAAACTCACAAATGTAATGAAGAAACAATATTTTTAACTTCTGATGCATTCCTGAGTTAGTCCTAAGAATTCTTGCTACTGCTATTTTCATATTCTTCTAAATATAATTCCTAATCCCTAAACATTTCAATCCCAATTAATTTCCGAGTCACAAAAGAATAAAGAATGACACAAAGATGAAGGTGAATATGGTCTCACCGATGAACATAATGAACTCCTCAAATGTACTGAAGAAAACAAGAGAAAATTATTTCACATCTTAACCGTCTAAAACAATATAGGAGAAGAAAACCAAGAACAAAAACACAAAAGAGACAAAATACTAACAATTTACATCATATGAAAGTAAAGCAATTAAAAAAGAACAATAGTTATCAAGCTGTTACTTTGACGTTGAAAATAAGAAACAAAAAAAAAACTTCCTTGTAACTAACAGCGTTTCCAAAAATGCAAGTTAAGCAGGAAGAACCATTTCCTTTATTCAAATAACTACCCAATGAAAACTTGACATATATATGCTTTCACCCAATTCTCCTTCACTCCAATTCAACATACTTTTGTTGCATTCCTAAATCTTAAAATTTATAATTAATCAAAATTCTAAAACATAATTAATATATTAAAATTAAAATCAAAGCATAAAGAATAAATCGTTTACGAACACATCCATAAATACGTAGACATCAAGCATGGGGACAAAGGCTTGAATTTTTCGAAGAAGTGAATGAACCTTACCCGAGAGTTGACTGACTGAATCTGTAGCAACCTTACCATCTTCAACCAATTTGGTCTGTGAACTACTCGTCTTAGTATGCATTCGCCTCTTGAAATTTTGTTAATTTGGTCCCAGTTTCATTTTGTTAATTGGCATAAAATTCTGTTTGAAAGAGCTTTGATTGATGGGAATTTATCTATGTTTTGCAGGAGGTCTATCTGCCATATTAATTTGTCAAAATAAGGCCCTACACTACACAAGGTATTGGAATCTACCAGTAGAATGAATGTTTTACATTTTTTCTGATTAAATCCACTTGAGGAAGTGAAATATTTTATGGTAGATATGGTATTACTTCCAGCTATGTAATTAAATACTCCTTTCTTCAATAAACCACATCATAGAATAATACAAAATTTGTTTTCACTTGTCTGTTTTGAACATAAAAATCATTGTGTTATGCAACTTGTTCCAAGGAAGATCAGCTGTTAATTTTGGTGGCTGGTAGTTAGAATGCCTCTTTATTCATGGTTGAGACACCAACAGATTTTCTATTTTCTATTTTCGAGGACATATTAGCAAACAGTTGGTGTACATAATTTACACATAAATTAAATTAAAGAAAAAGAACAACATAGAAACCATACACCGACACAACTTGTAAGGCATGGAAGCAGCTATCTACACAACTTGTTACGGTTTTGAAATCAAAGCCCCAATGGCACAACTATCTTAGGTAGCTATGGATATTAATTTTGACTGATAAAAAAAATTAATAACAGATATTCAATGGTTAGGGTTTTGAAATCAAAGAACCAACGGCACATTTAGATGAAGCTTAGAGTTAGCAACAAACCTGAACTACAGAAAGGAGTTCTCGAAAAAATTCGATTCGACTGGAAGGGAAGGGAAAAGATGATGACTAGGTCTTTGCTCACAAACCCATGGTGGAGACATCTAGAGAGTGAGAGCTTGTGAAGAAGATGTCGACATGGCTGAAGCCCGGATAGCCGACGAGGCTGATAGTCCTCGAAAGCTTCGGCTATGGCAGAAGAGAAGAGGGAGGAGAAGAGCCAACAAAAGGGCCAAACACGGCTGATTCAATTTTGCTTCCCCTTGTAACCAGCTACACCGGTTGCCTATTTGAGAGTTAAATTATTTAAATAATTTAGTTATGACTTGATTATGAGGTAATATGGTATAAATAAATAACTGAATATAACTAAGTTATGAGTCAATATAATAGTAATTATGACTAATATAGTATTGGTTATGACATTAAATCATATAAGTTCATAACTAAATATATGGTACATCTAAATGGATCATTTATTTGCATTGAGGTACAAATTACAGCAGATGATTCAAATATGAAGTTGTAGGGTTCTAGTGACAACTTGATTGTGAGGGGTAGGAAAAACATGTTATATATCAGAAACTATGTTTCATCATTTGGTCACAACTTAAGAGAGTGTTTCAACTATTCACTGTATGTGCTGCAACAATACTTTGTAACATAAATAAATAAAGAAGAGGGGAGGGGGCTTATGACTTGCGAGCTTGAAGAATTTTTTCTCAAGTAAAAGGGTTATTTTCATTGTAATCATGTTGAAGATGATCCTTTTAACATACATCCACATAAAACAAATAATTAACTCTATTTACATCTTCTCTGTACCTGGTCAGCGACATCTAACCCAATTGTAATTATGCATTATTTTTAGTATTGAAGTTTTGTAATATTTCATTCTTTCTAATTTAAGTTGAGCTATAGTCTATCTGTGTGTATTCTTGGTATGTTCATATATTTGCTACAGAATAATATGATATCATGATGTTCTTTAGCATCATCTTGGTGCTTTTTTCTAATAAAAAAATTCCTTATTCATCACAATATATATATATATATATATATTGATGTAGACATTTTTTAATCAAAGCTCAAAACTTCACTTTTTTCAGATTTAGTTTGTGGCATGAAAAGAAACAAGTTTACAGCCACCGAGAGGGATCAGATTTCTTCTGTCTTAGAGTGGGCATTTGTTCGCCTTGAAGCATGGTTTCAATGGTTTAATACTACGCAATTAGGTAAATCTGGAGTTTTATTTTTATTTTTATTTCTCTCTCATTGGGTGATTAATTTTTGAGAAATGTTAGGGATACGAACAGTTTTATCAACACACTAACAAGTTTATGCAGGTCCCATGCCAAGTGATGGTAGATCCATTAAAGCTTATGAGTTGTGTTAGTAATAAGATTGTTAGTTGAATATCCCTAGCATTGTTAATTTTTTCCATTTGGAGATATCACTGGAAAACTCTACCACCAATCCAAAATTGGGCATTCCAATGGATGTTGCCCGTCTCCTCTAGACGTCTTGATGATAGGATAAACTTTCCACATTTCACATCATATTGATCTGTCAACAATGTGTCTGATGGACCCTGCTACCCCTTTAGTCAGACATTTTAAACCATGAATAGCAAAGAAGTGAGCAAAAGGACGAATGGTTATTCATGTAGCCAAGCAAAGTAAGATCCTTGCGACTCTGTTGAGTTTGACTATATAGAGAACGCATTCACAATTTATTTTTTCTTTCATTTTGAATATTTTTCTTTTTTTCTATTATTAGTAGAATTTTGTTCTTTGTTGCTAATCAAAAAAACAAAAACAAAAAAAGGACATTCACAATTCCTGCAAAATATGTTTCAACTTGGATCATTATTTCTGAGAAAGATAAGATATATGCTTATATGTTTCTTACTTCTGTGAGTATTTTCTTTTCTAAGTCAGTGCTTTGATTAACAGGCAAGAATATGAGCAGCTATTTTTGGCATGGAAGAGACAACGCAACCATGCGCAAATTAAGTCCTAAGGTTCCACTCCACATGATTTAATGAAATTTCTGAAATAATTAAATACAGCCCTACTAAGGACACCAACTTTTCCCCTGCCCTCTCATTGTGATGGGGGCAGTGATAAAGGCTGTGAAAAAATGTGGTTTTTGTGATCTTTTCCAATTAAATATGCTCGTTATTTCCTTTTACTTATGGGCTTTTAAACAGGGAATGATATTCAATATTGGGCATGATATGGAATATGAGTTCTCAAGCAGTATTTTTTGGTTCAAATATTGGGAGTTGTGTAGTCTTGTACACTAGTAGGATCTCTATTTCTTTCTCTTTTTTCCTTTTTTTGAGAAGAAAATATTATTAAAATTTTTTTAAAAAAAACACATAAAGGGGCGCAGCCTCTGCACATGATGTATACAAGTCAACTAAAGCCAATCCATAAGGCTGAGCTGAATCAGATCAAAATTGATCCTAATCAATATGCTGTAGGAATCCCTTAATCAGTGCACCTGCTCTAACCTATCAAGCTTATGGGTTCACCATATATCTACCTAAGTCGAGAGCTCGTCCAGGAAGTTTTAGAACAGCGAAGATTGAGGTTTGTTCCTCATATTGGCTATGTCTGCCTTTTTCCATTTGTGGCGAAGGTTATTCCACTTGTAAGTTGCATGAAGGATCTCATCACGAAGCAATGTTTTCTCAATCTATTTGTGCTTTTGTTCAGTGTTTCTTACCTCTACACTGTCGTAGTATGAAGCTCTAATTCAACAAAAAAAATCCCCATTCCTTCATTTGGGTTGTGTTTGGATCTTGGATTTAGGTGGAGATTTGTGTAGGGAAAGGAAATGAGAAGAGAAATGTGAATGGAATACGAGCTGATGTTATTTCACATTTCCATTCCTTTTCCCTCAGCAAATCACTAACCAAATCCATGATCCAAATACAGCCTTAAAGTTATTTTCAATTGGTGATTACATATCATTCGCATTTACAAATGCACATACAGGACTCAACGATCCTAGAACAACAACTGAATCTCATTTCAAACCGGAGCACTTTATGGACTGATTATGGACTCCGCTCTCTTTCCAAAACAAGGTGATGGAAGTTTCTCAAGTAGTGCATCATTTATGAGCTCCTTTATCCATACATCTATTCTATTATATAAAACACACGATCAACTTGGTGTGAGCGCCTATGTCACATATTTTCTCATGCCCAAATTCCCACCTATGTAACTGCGGAGTTTCTTATTTCAATTTTTTTCTCCTCCATCTACATTTAAATTTCTTTTTTCATAAGACGGTGACAACTGTCTTCTATTTCTACACACGCATTCACTTGTGTACTCAACTTCTAGTGTATGTTGTTATTTGCATGATATCATGTTTATTCTAGAACTACTAAAGAAATTAATTTGTGAAACTCCTCTTGTATGCCAAAGCTCAATGTACATGAAATACAACACGGAGCATGATGCACCCTATTGGAGAGGCCCAATTTGGATGAACATCAACTACATGATTCTTTCCTCGCTTCACCATTACTCTTGTCACGCCCCACTTTTTATTACTCGGAGTCATTACCAAATTCATTAACTTAATTCAATTTCAGAGATAACATGCGGAAATAAATTCAAATGTTCAACTAAAAGGAGTGAACAACAACTCTCTCTTTCGAATGCTAATTAAGTACAACATGAGTATACTAAATAAGTTGCCCTCAGGCTTACAACATTAAATAATCAAATGAAGGGTACAACCCTTTTTCATATATGGCATTCCGCCTACAACAAAGAGGCCCCGTGGCCAACAAATAAGAAGATCCAAATCTTGTAGCACATCCTGCTAAACACCTGAAAAAGATTCAACAATGTGGGATGAACATATAGTCCAGTAGGGATCTCAACATGGCCCTCAACAATAACAACATCCAGATAGCTATGATCATGAATGCTCAATCTCATACTAGAATAGTAATGTGACAGTTTACACAAAATATAAATAAGTATGAACTTTTCTTGAAAACAACCATTTCAATCAACGCCATAGGCGATTCAATTTTCTTTTCTTTTCATTAATCCCCGTTCCCAATCTTTCATAACATTAACAATTACTTAGGAAGTAATTTCACTAAGTCCTCTACTCTTTTCCATTTCCCAAACATACACAAATATGCCTTTTCAAAATATATATTTCTTTTAAAAAAATATTCGTTTTCCTTCACACTTTCCAAAAGACAGATATGACATTTTGGCTTCTTCCCGATACAATCAAATCTATACATGCACTGTTATAAAAGAGATAACAACTCACCAACAGGCATAAGATAAACCAATGAGGCAACTCGGCCCTCCAAGACCGTAATCAACACAATCCATGATATTCCCAAACACAGTGAAATATCAACAACAAAACTTTGCTCTACTAGCTATGTACGTAGTAAGCCAAAGATACACCTCTCACAACAACATACCAATTTACCAGGCGCTAGCTGGAAGGGTGTGGTACCTTAGATTCTCAGCGCATTTAGTTCTCTAGGCGCTAGCTGGAAGGTAACGGTACCTCTGATTATCAGCGTAGGGTATAACACCAACAATCATAATACAACAAGGCATAACCAACCTCTGTAAAACATACATATAAATTATCCGGATACCAACAATGTGTTAAGGTATATGAACACATAGGTGTGTGGAGTCCATCCCCTATCTTCTCACACACACTGGAGTACAACCCCTCTCTCCTCCCTAACAAGTATACATATATAATGCATCTCAACATTTCATCACATAAGATGTTCAATCAACAATGGTGTAATGTATACACGACAATTCAATGCAACCGTGACATCCTCAACCGATGACCAAGGACAAAACCTCACAAAACCTCTAGATGCATGTATATCGTACATCTATTAACAAACTCAATTATCATGAGATCCCAAACCCATCAACAACCCAAGCATGGTAGCTACAAACTAATTCCCCCAAATAAGTGCACTCGACATGCATAACACAACAACCCAATTCCCATATTTATTTTCTATGTCTTACATAGAGTTAAAGTTTCGTTCTTCACTTTCAAAATCAACTTTCATGATTTTCCAAATCAACATGTTCCACCACTTATTTCAAAGAAAAACACTTTTCTCAATTTCCCAAAATCAATTCCATTCCTTTCATAACCTTCCAAATTAATTATGCAAATTAAGTCATAATCATTAAGTTAGGGTTTTTCTCCCTCTTTTTCAACATTGACCAAAAAGGTTCAATCATCAACAATAAACAACAAAGACCTCGTTTGAGACCCAAAATACACAAGTATTTGCCCAAAGAACAAAACCCCTCTTTTAATTTATCAAGACACATGTAAATTAGGGCTTGTCTATGTTTCAACAACAACATGCTATTTTGTGCCACAAATAGTCCAATGAACAACCAAAGACAATAAATCCATTCTTAATCAACCAACTCTAGGTTTCCTCATGATTTTCAAACAACCCAACATAGGTATGGTTTTCATGCATTACAAAACTACCACATGTCTATCTATAGACGAAGTATTGAAAAAGAACAAGAAAATCCCTACCTCAAATGTAGAACTCGAGGAGAAGAAGAGAAAAACTCGGAAGTGCTCCAAATCCCAATTTTTTCGGATCAAAACGAAGCCCTCGACAGTCAACACAACATTTACAAAGGCCAAATGGTAGGAAAACACTCTAACTAGATCAATCCTAAGAAAGAAGTTAGGTTTTAGAGTGAGGTGCTCTCCAATGGAGGTTTTGAAAAAGTAAGAGAGAGAAAGGAAATCAAAAAGTGATCAAAAAGTGATTTCACGGACTGATATAAAAACAGGTCCGCTCGAGCGTACAACACCCCGCTCGAGCGTCCAAAGATCCGCTCGAGCGCCGGATGCACTCTCCCAGAATTTTCTGCAGACGACCAAAATGCTGAGAGAAGGAAATTCACGCTCGAGCGTCCAAACTGCCGCTCGAGCAGAAAGGCAACAACAAAAGCCCGCTCGAGCGTCAAATCGCTGCTCGAGCGGAGAGACCAAAACCTGGGCAAAAATTCAAAGCTTTCAAACACAACCAACTTATTCCCAACTTGCCCAACACAGCCCAAAACTCTAACACAAAGAGTAAGGGATAGAAATGAGGATAAGACCATAACAAATCTACGGAACCGAGTCCGGATTACAGTTAAACAACAACAGGGAATATTGGGATCGCTATAACTCTAAAGGTACACAAATACAAACATAGATTTATCTATTACAAATTAAAAATAAAAATAAAAAAAACTCTGATTTTCAATAAAATCTGAACGCGTGGCATTGACACGTGCAGAAAATGAACCGTATAGAGACAAAGCCAAGATCATCTATAATGACTTGAGGAGCAATTTGATTAGGTAAGTGGTATGACATTTTTAGTTCTTAATCAATGCCTCTGATCTAAACTCTTCAGTCAATTCTGATGAGTATTGTTCATTTCTATTATGGCAAAAACGTTGTGAAGAATTACCAGCAGATACGGTATTTCTGGGAACAGTTTGATCAAAAGAAAAGTAAGGGGAAAGGTGCACCCGTATTTCCTGGCTGGACATCGCTCGTGTTGCTGATCATGGTAGAAGCTTATAGTGAATGTTAGGAACTTGGGACTCAATTTTGTAATTTTCTAAGAAAATTATAAAGTCATTAGAGGATAAAGAAGAACACAAACAAATCAACTTGTTAGTTCTGTATAATCTCTCCAATTCAAGATATGCACTATACTTATTGTCGCAAGTTAATTTGAAAGGTAAGGTTTGTAGTTATTGGTTGTGATATGTGGATGATGTTATTGAGAGTTTGTAATATCCTCCTCTCTCAGGCTGGTTTTACATTGATCATGGATGAAACCAACTGATATGCTGACCAGAATGGACCCCATTAAAAATTGTTGTTTAAGAATGACCCCAAAATCAAGCCAATATTTATGGCATTTAGTTTTGCTTCTCAAACAATTTTCTTTTTGGATTTAACCATTTCCTGTTAGGCTCTACTGTTTCAGGGGAAAACATTTTTAAATTTTTTCGTAAAAAATGTTTTCTTATGTTTAATTACAATCTTGAAACTAATACGTTAGTGGCGGTGTTAGTGATGAAGGTGAGGTGGTGGAAATAATGCATTTATGGCAATGGTGGCGGCAGCGGCAAGGTGGTGGGGTGGTCAAATAGGTGGTGATGGTGATCATGGGATGGTAATAGTGTGGCTTAAAATTTGTCTAGAAAACATTTTTCACCATTCAAAAAGTTAAATATTTTTTACTCAAATAAGCTTAATTTTTCATTTTGTCATTCCAAACAACTACAAATGCGAAAAGAATGATTTCCAAAAACAATTTTCACCAAAACAAGGCCCTAGTATTAACAGGAAGTTTGGAGAGCTGAACCTCACGCTTGAATTTTGAGGATCGATTATGGATGGTCTCAGATGAAAATCAGATGCAATCAAGATTAGTCCAGTCTTTCTAACAGATGCATTATTTGTAATGAATTTAGCTATGTCTAGCAGGATTATACATGACCCCTCCCTCAACAATTAAAATGCAAACTAATGATCTCTAATCAATTGCAATTTGTGTAACACTTTTTTTAAAATACTTCACTAGCAAGTCAAATGCAAGGTGTCTTAACGCCAAAATCATTATTAGAAAATTGCAAAAACTGTTTCCATTATTCAAGATATCAGTCTTTAACTCCCATTTTCTGTCATCTCCTTGTCCTCAGCCATTATGATCTCCATGTCCCTGATATCCCGCTTCAACACATTACCTAGCCTTGCAATGGCTTCTGTCTACTGTTGTAAAACCTGCATCAGAAAATACTATCATTTATCAGAGCATCACACATTTAATGAACACAGATTACAACCATGCGTTTCATTCTAGACATATCCACACTTATTAACTGACATTGCAGAAGGAAGAACGAAAAACTCATAATCGCCATATCTACCTCTTCTAGCCTCAAGAATAGCATTTCAAATATTGGCACTCACCTCCTGCATATCAACAAGACTCTGATCATGTATTTTGGTTGATCCCGGAAGATAAATGGAACCACCACCACCACCACCATTTGCCTGAACACGAGCCATAGTAAGCAGATTTTGGACCCTCCTAGAAAGCTCTGCTCTAGATCCTTTCAACTGTATAGGTATGTGCTAATCAATATGATGCTTTTCCACAGGCCAACAAGAATAGGATGTATGAAACAAGAAAGACGAGGAACACCAACCTGCCTAGTTATTACAGCCAACTTCTTAGCCAATTCAGCTTCACCTTTCATTAAAGGCACTCTGAAACCTTTACCCTCCAATGCCTCTATTATTCTCATGACCTTTTGACACCCCCACATACAAACAAACATATAAGAAAAACAAGTACACTGTGCTACATGCATTGATTTTTCACATGAATGATCAAGAATGCAAAGCAGACAAATGTATGCGTCGCCTAGCGGATCTGGTAGAAATCAAGCATAGGTAGAGACTTGAACCCTTGCACCTTGCTAGGAGCTTTAGGGTTAAAGTCTTGCCACTGGCAAGATTACCCCCTCCAAAAAGTTATGGTCTCTAATGTACCGGAGAGAGAGAGAGAGAGAGAGAGAGAGAGAGATTACGCAAATTAGACAAAATTGTTCAAACAGACTACCAAAATGATTCACAACCATGTTGCTTAACCACATGGAGTACAGAAGACGACAATTGACCCGGCCATGCGGACACGTCCTTACTACTTGTACAACGAATTTTTGAACATTCATCTCCGTTCTCAAAGTAAAATAAATAATAAAGCCAAAAGAGGTCCTACCCTTAAGAGGCGCCTCTGAAGACCTTGCTTTTTCTGTCTCATTCTTTTTATCCAGGGAAGAGTATCAGCTTGAAAGTGCCTTTGAAGCTGCAATCACATGTATGAAATTGAATATTATAAATCCATGATACGTACCCAAAATGCGGGCAAACTGAGGGTGCGCACACAGAAAAAGAGAGAGTATCAATTTCACATTGCTTTGAGTCATTCGCAATCTCTTAGCATTAGAGAGTATAACTTCATCTTGAAGCTGTATTAACCAAAACACTATAATGTAAAACAATTGAAGTACAACAAAGCGGTAACAACAATACATTAGCCAAAGGAGCATCCACTTAATGCTGAATACATTAAATAGATAAGCATCCCCAAAACTAAAACTACATCATGATAAAAACACATATCATTGTGAATATCACATCCTCACATCATCTATATCATTAATTAGCTTTAAAGAAGAAACAGACTCCTGTAGTAGAACGACGATCAGTAGGGTCCTCTGCCCAATCAGCATCAGAAAATGCATGTAACTGTAGGAAAGAGTAAGCGGAGTAGTGAAGACCATGAAACATAGTGTCTTTGAGATATCGTAAAATGTGAACTAGAGCATCATAGTGCGGAGAGCAAGGAGCAGCCATGAACTGACTAACAATATGAATAGCATAAGCAATGTCTGGACGAGTAACCATGAGATAGACAAGACTGCCAACTAGTTGACGATATAAAGTAGCATTAAACAACAGGTGACCATCAAGAGGTGTGAGACGAGCCTGAAGATCAACAGGAGTAAAGGCAGTCTTGAAATCGGTAAGACCAGCACGAGCCAAGAGATCAGAAGTATACTTGGCTTGGGAAAGAAAGTAACCAGACGGATCATGAGAGATTTCCAAGCCGAGAAAATAGCTGAGAAGACCCAAATCCTTCATCTCAAATTGGCGGCTGAGAAACTGTTTGAGACTAGAGATACCCACTGTGTCATTGCCAGTGATGATCATATCATCCACATAGAGAAGAAGAAGAATAATACCACGCTTTGTCTTATGAATAAAAATGGTAGAATCATAGGCACTGGAGGGCTGCCTTGCTGGGGCAGCGTGTCTTACACAGCAAATTATTGCCTCATTCGAGGCAAAGTGTTTAGACAATGATGGTCGGTCCATGGGGGCCACCATAGATCCCATTTTAATAATCTGAACCGATCAATATGTACAACTCATCAAGTATTATATGCCTGTAAAAAATCACGTTGATCGGATATTGATAGCTATGTGATTGGATTAGTTTTTTTTTCAACAGTTAACTAGCACACCATCCGTTTTGTTTATACAAAACTAATTTGATCATATAGTTAATGATATCTGATCAACGTGATTTTTTACAGACATATAGTACTCAACGAGTTTTACATATTAACGCTTTGGATTATCAAAACGGAACCCTTAGTGGGCCCCCAAGGACCCAACATTACCATCAAACTTTGTGGCTTTATATATGTAAATTTTTTTTTTCCCCCAAAAAGTGTATGACCTGCCTTCCTACTGCGGCAGTACGGCTGACAGTGTAATTCAAACTTTTGTATTACAAAAATGTATAAAATATTTTTTTAATATTTTTTATTTGTGAATAGTAATGACTTTTTTGCTTTTTGTGTAATTTTTTAACTTTTTTGATTTTTGTGGGACTTGCCAAACCTGGCCTTAATTGTGACAATTAATCTTTTTATACTTGATAGTTGTGATGTCATTTTTCTATTTATCTACTGTTAATGAAGCTAAAACAAATTTAAAATGGAGATATCAAAGTGAAATTTTGGTACAGATGTAAGAATTAAAGTGAAATTTTGATGAAAATATAAAGGTGCTAATGCCTATGGCTCATATAATAAGTTTTGTCAACTTATTAAGGTCATATGTACAATGAAAATGTGACATTAATTGCAACTTGATTTAAACCATAAAAGATTAATTATTAAAAGTGACAGAGGCAAAAGAAATTTTGGTAGAACGAGTGATAAGTGAAATTTAACAAACACTTTCGCTTACATGGAAAAATAATAATAATATTTTTCTTTTTTCTTTCTTTCCTTATAAATTTTCAATGCCATGAAAAGCATCCTTTGGTAGAATTTTAATTACTAGTATGGCCGTTAAATAAATCAAGTTAAAAACTCATCATTCGAGATTAACTTATTATGTAAATAAGTCAAACATAAACATAAACATAAACTTGTTAAGTTCTACTACTTGACTTTTGGGAAGTAGGAAAAAAGCTAACAAAGCTATTTATTGGCTTTTTTTTTTAAGAAAACGTACAAAAAAGTAGAGGTGATATAACCTTAATAAACCAATATGATGGTTTTTTTTCTATGTTCCCAAAATAAAGTTATTTAAACTCGACTTATGTACAACTTGTTAAAAACTCATTCAAAATCAATTCGTTATATAAAAAAATCAAATTTAAATATAATTTTACAAAAATGCCTTAGACCCCCAGCTGGGGGTGCTGGGGGTCGGCTTCTATTGGCCCAAATTTTTTTTTTTATTTTTTATTTTTGGATTTCAACCAACCCCAGTGCGCCACGTCACTGGGGTTTGACCCCCACTGGGGGTCTGTAGCATAACCCATAATTTTAAACTCGTTAAATTATCAAATCAAAATTAAACAACCTATTGCTTGGTTCATTTTCGACCTTAATTACTAGTTTTAGAAATATTGATTATTGCTTGTGCTCCGGTTTTTTCCAAGTTTGCCTGGGCCAGTTGGACAGCAAAGTTTGTCAAAATGCGCTTCAATTAAACAATGGGCCTCAAAGTGGGCCAATATTTGCTAATTGAGCGTCATTACTTGTTGGGCCTAAACTTGGGCCAGACAACGGTCCATACTCGCCCAGCCGAAGTCCACGGCACATTCCTTTTTTATGACTGTAAAATGATTTACGAACATAATTTTCATATAGAAATTAATTCAGAATTGTGTAGCAAGGTCGCTTTCAAAATTATGAGTCAAAATAATGGGTGTTTTGATTTGAAATAAAAGGAGTCGAGGATGACTGGTGTTATATTATATGTGATATTTATATATTGTGTTTGAGCATTGTTTCCTCGATCCCAAGAGGTTCCATAAATTCACGGTGAAGGTTGTTAACCCTTTCAATTTTATCCATTGTGGTAAAGATGGTTGTAATTAACAGTTATTTATCAAAAAATAAATAAAATTAACAGGTGTAATTGTCAGGACTCCACAGTCTCTGGTTGCTGGATTGATGTGGCTTGGTTTAAAGGATGGAAGATATTTCATGCGACATGTCTGCCAAGATTCAGATGAATTGAAGACATATGGTTGGACGTGTCACAATGGACGGGATTATGGACGTCAATGCTAGTTGACCAAGATATGACATTGATGACAAGTTTTTTGAAATCCAAAGAAGATGGCAGTGGCTATGGAGGGGACTGGGCAGTTCGAATTGATGTGCAAAGTGAGAAGTAAATATCTTTCCCACCAATCTTACATTTGTCTTATCAAATACCTCTAATAAGCATGTCTTGTTTGGTGGATATAGCCCCAAAACTGGAGATTTTCTACAAGACAACCTATAAGAAAATAACATATGAATCTGAGGTGGAAATTATTGGTTTGCATAAAAAGAAATGTGTGTTAGCCTTGATTAACATCCATATACCTGTCATTGACCATTTTATGGCAATTGCACACATTTTTTCCTATGTTATGGTTTTTATTTGTTTGAAATTTTACACAGTATAGATGCTGGGAATTATTGGTTTGCATTTTTAGCAGTTTAGGCGTTAATTATGGGACCTTGTAAGAATACACTCATCAGTACTAGCGATTGGGTTGTGTATTTGTGTTGCCAGTACATTTACCCATTGTTATAGTAGTAGTTTTATATTGTGGGTGCTTTGTAACAGTACTTCTATATTGTCGAAAGCAAACTTGTACTGAATGAATACTTCTCATGGGTTAAATGTGTGTTTGGAAATTTATCAAATAAATGTATATTTTTGGGGGGAAATTTTAAAAGGTCTATATTTAGGAATTACACATCATGTCATCAGCTAACAATTGATTTTTGTAAATTAAATAGAATTTTAGGACTAAAGACGAAAACAAAGGATCATAAAAAATGTTTAGTTCTGTTGAATTTTAATTGCAAACAATTTATTGAAACCCCCCAAAGAAATGAATGAATTAAATTTAATTAATGACATCATTGATACAAACAATGACAGGATGAAGATTAGAATGCGTTCTTATCTTAGAAGTCTTATTTTTGAGAAAAATATTTATTTGTTAATGAATTCAGCAATATATAAGGATGTGGCTATTCTTAAGTTCAAAACCTATGTGCTTGCCACGTGCTTCACACTTTGAAGTATAGCCTAGGAAGCTCTCTTTAGATCTGTGCCTCGTGTCATGGTTTACAAATATGACTAAAGAAACTTGCTCGCTTCTTGGACTATGGCAGTGAGGTTCTCTTTTTTCTTTTTCTTTTTCTTTTTCTTTTTCTTATTCTTTTTTTTTTTTCAAATTCGACTTTGTATACTCTGTAAGAATTGGTAAATTACATTTATGTTCTCTTACTTAGCATAATTTATAGTTTTCACGTTTTTGTTTCATATCATGAATTCTTGAATATCTTCTATTCTTAAATTGGGAGTTGCTAGAAGTAGGATGGTATTACTGGTTTATGTTTCGTTCATTTGTTTTGATTTTTATTAGATCCAAGCTTAGTGAGGAGATGCAAACTGTGCACCTTTTCTTCTATCTTGCGGATGAAGATGGGAACGCTTTGAGTTTGAGTAGGGAGACCTTGAACATTCGTGAGAATTCTCTCCTGGCTTTTGGATCACAAACAGATGTTGGCAGTTGGAATCTAAATTTAGAATCAATGGTATGCTGTCAAATAGATGCACAGGAACCTTCATTGTGAAAGAGGAAATAATTACTCATGCATGCCTGTGCTCCTCCATGTTTATGTATTTTGTGGCCCCAACAATATTTTTAATTCAGCTTTAATCTCAAACCAATTTCTTGCAGGATGATGTGGAAGTCCATTATTCTGGCTTCAGGACATCTCACATTCACAATTTATCAGACCTTGTCCAGCAAAATCTTGGAGCCCAAGTAAGAATTAATGTTTTATTTGTCTGCTGTTTTTTTTGCATGCTAAATCATGTTGATTTCTGCTATTGGTAAAACATTCATTTGCTTCCATTTTACAGTGTTATAATCGTACTAGTGTTTCGTGTTTTAGTTTTCAGCACTGGTTCTTTCACTTATGCTCTGTGTGTGTGTGTGTGTGCGCGCTTGCTTGCTTGCTCACTCACACTCTTGTATGTGTTGTTAGGTGAGGAAGTTTGGTCGTTTGCAACTCTCAGACACTACCGATGATTCTTCAAACATTTTAGTATTTCAGGTAGGCAGTTAGGGAGGTAACAGGTTACATGTGTCCACGGACTATGATTGTCATTCTCAGGTTTCTATTTCTCTTCCACCCCATATGCTTTTCTGTTTTTTTATGCAGATCTTAGGTAGGATTTCTTTCAGAACAAATGTAGCTTTTATATTTGGAACTGGCGTAAAAGATTCAAGACTTAAAGAACGTCTCAGCAGCCTTACAGGTGTCTTCTGTCAAGTTCTGTGCATGTTTCCTTTATCTTGATTGTGAACATTGTGTTTATAAGATTACAAGTGTCTCATTCTTTATGAAACTTCCTTATAAGTAATACTGGTATAACTTATTAGAAACACAAGAAAACAGGTTGCTTGTTGGTATTGCCAAACAAGAAAGACTGCAGAATTATATTTGAGGTAAATAACCTCTTTTCAATTTAAAAAGAGGCAACTAAAAATATTTAGCAATATGCTAGGAAGTCATGAAATCAAGAGGACTACATATAGGATTACATGAAAACCTTCACTTACATTTTTTAATTAACTTGGTGGACAAGTTCAGTGAGGAAGGAAAAAGATCAACTTAATAGACAAAGGAGAGTAAACGGGCGGGCATGCTGATTAAGAGAGAGAGAGAGAGGGGGGGGAGACAACTTTGGGAATGATTGTTGTCTAAAAGACCCAGAATAAAAACTTCAAAGAATTGTTATAGAGATGGGATTCAGGTCAATTCATAACGTTCATTAATTTGATTTAGCAGAGGAAATGAAGAGTGAAGTTGTTAACGCTGTTAAAAGAAGTGAGTGGTGTAGTGCAGTCATTCTCACGGGAGGGTGTAGAGATAAGATAGGTGCGTTGTGATCAAGATTTTAAGTCAATAGGCAATGTGATGATGTCAATGTCATTGACAAGAACTCAGCATAATGGTACCATTTTCCTGACCACGTATCCCAGTCCTACGACCAAATTTCCCTGTTTATTTTAAATTTAAATATTTTTTGAACTTTTCGCTCTTTGGGAAATTGAAATATCTTCTGAATGTAGGATCATATTCCTTTTGCATAAACAAGTTGAACCCTCCCTCCCGAAATTATATTTCTTTTTTTGGTGCGCAATATTACAATCCTTTTTGTATGGACACGTTGACTTATACCCCAATTTCTTGTAATTTTTTTGTTTACTTTCAATAGCACAAGCTATTTATTTCAGCTTTGTAAGATGGGATAATTTTGCTTCATACTTTTGGGTAACTTACTGACTAGTCAACTAGATGAGAAAGAAAAAGAATTTGATGACAAATTCAAAAAATGCTTTAATTTGGCTGATGAGGTATCCATTCATATGAAATCCTTATATTTGTGTATTGTATGCAGAATTTTTAGGATCATGGCATGTCTTTGATAGTTTTGTTGCAAGTAACATGTCACTATAAGCCTAGTCACATTGGTGACTGCAGGAAAATTATACAATTCTTAAGATACAGTTTTTATTATTATTATTATTGTTATTATTATTATTATTATTTGGATGGTCTCATTGTGTTTAAACTTAAAATTATGAATATGTTGATAAAAGTTATTCAGCCAGTTCATAGGCTTAAGGAGACTTTTTCAGCTCTCAGTTTGAAAAGAACAATGCTTGTCTCCATTTTATTTCAAGGCTTAGGGAGAGCTTGACCAATTCTTGAATTTTGTGATCAAGATTTTAAGGAAAATTATACAATTCCTATGATCTCTTTTCTTGACCAACTCTTAAATTTTGTAGAGCTTTTTGATACACATGAAGATGTATAGGGTTTTTTTTTCTTCTCCTCTTTTGTATACGGATGGCATTCCCTTGATGCCTTTTTTAAATGAATCTTACTTAGCTTACCAAAATAAAATGTCTAGCAGTTCAAATAATCCCAGTGGCCATTTCATTTTATGTTTAAGTTGTATTCAATTGTACAAAATCTATATTTTGCATAAAATGAACTGTTCTGATATTATGATATGTTGTTTTCAGCTTGATTTTGAGTCCATCTCCACTGGTAAGGCTGCAGTTGCGAGTTTGTTGGGTGGAATTGGCTACTTTTATGGCCAATCAAAAATCTGTCCCAAGTAACTCTAACGTAAGTTTTACAGATCTGTATGTGATCATCTTAATCATATCAAATCAATTATGTCTTCATGAATTCCATTTGAAACACACTATCTCCATCTAATATGATTAACTGTGTTTTGAGGGAGAGAGAGGAAGAGAGGTGGTTTGAGTTTACAAAAGGTATTAGGATAGATGGGCTGGGTTTATAGGTTAGCTGTAAAAGGTTTATTTGATTTAGCTTGATTGTCTGCATGATTTAATTAGGGGCCAAGTCATTGCTAATTAGAGTGGCCTGTAGGTTAAGTAACTTTAGGCCTAACAGACTGATGAATTTCTGCTGCAATAAAGTATTTGGAAGGCTTTTTTTTTAGAACAAAATTTTAGGGGGAATTTCGACTTTTATGAAAAATGGAAGAGAAGGAAGTGGTGACCAAATCTTCAATTTTGAATAAAATTCGAAATCCCCTAGAAAGACATTTGACTAAGGAGACAATTGTTTGATTAGATACTTGGAATAAGATCGAGAGCTCCTTGGAAGGAAAGAATTGTGAAAGAAAACCCAAGTAGAATTTTAGAAATTATGAAAAGTTTTTGATTAGACAGAAATCCTTAGGTTTTTGACTTTAGAGGTAATTTGATTTTATGGAAAAGTGTTGATGAAGAGGTGATGACCGAGTCTTTCACTTTGAAGTGAAATTTTGAATTTCCTTAGAAAACATTTGACTATAAGGTGACTGTTTGATTGATTTCTTGGAATAAGAACTAAAATTTTTTGAAAATAAAATTTGAATAGAGTTCCGAAATTATGGAAAGTTCTTTTCATTAGGTAAAAACGTTTGGGCCGCTGACTTTGAGGGAACCTTAATTTTATGGAGAAATGTTAGACAAGGAAGTAATGACCGAGTCTCTCATTTCGAATAAAATTTTGGTTCCTGTACAAGATATTTAGATAAAGGGCGATCGTTTGGTTGATTCCTTGGAATAAAATCCAAACTCCTCAAAACATTCAAAAAAAAAAAAGAGGAAAGGGAAACATTGAAATTTTAAAGAAGAAAAAAAAATTGCACTTTATTTAGAAAAAGGATTTTGAAAAAAAAAATTGAAATTTGATCACGCACTTTTGAAAATAAATTGGGGCACATTTCGGGAAACAATAAGTAATGGAAGGACAATTGTTTAGATTGATCACTTTGGTAGAAATCCTTTAAATTCCTCAGAATTCCCTTGGTCGAGCTACTATCACCCAATGGGTGATGACGATGACTTCGAGATCCAATGGTAAGTGTTAAACAAAATTGACTGGTTCCATTCACCTATCATCGGGTTTGTTGCATAGTATCTCGGACACTATTCGTGGGTTATGTTATGTCAATCAGGCAAGCATGAGACTATGCTACTAGTACTGTTTGATCATTTCCTTGTGGAAGGAGTGGTATATTGACAGTAACAACTGATGTGCCCTTTTGTGACCAAACTTGTCTCCTTTTGCATGGAGAGAGCATTAGCAGCTTCCAAACTAGGGCAGGATACCCTCATTTCCGGGATTGTATTATTGCCTCTTTGAATGATTTAGTGAATCCTAGGTCTGACTTCTAAATTATGACAGGGCAACCCTACCCCCCAAATAGGCACGAATGCAAATTATGTCCTTGTGTGATATTTTGGAAAGGATTTGATTTGATTCCAGCGATGTAACAACGAGAAAGACAATGATTTCATTCCCAAAGTCTTGGGAGTCTGACGTGGTAGTGATTTGATTCTGTGGCAATCCGAGTTATTTGGGGGCAATGATGCAGTTACAAAGATTTGGGGGTTCAATTTAGGCAGTGATTCATGTTTTGAGCATGATTTGAGTAATCAGTAGTAAATTATGGGGGTGGTTTCCCAATTTTAAAGAATTTGAGTTTGAATTTGGGTTCTTACCTTAGTGATCAAAGAAGAAGAGGAAAAAGAAAAGAATGATTGGCTTTTTAAAATTTAAATCCCCAAGAAAACATGTGATTAAAGAATAACTTCTAAAAAGAAAAAAGAACTTTCCAACTTAAGTAGAGCCTCGGAGATTATGGAAGGTGTTTGATCGAATAAGAATCTTTAAGTCATTGACTTTTGGGGGAATTTCGACTTTTATGAAAAATGGTAGATAAGGAAGTGGTGACCAAATCTTCAATTTTGAATAAAATTCGAAATCCCCTAGAAAGACATTTGACTAAGGAGACAATTGTTTGATTAGATACATGGAACAAGATCGAGAGCTCCTTGGGAGGAAAGAATTGTGAAAGAAAACCCGAGTTGATTTTTAGAAATTATGAAAAGTTTTTGATCAGATAGAAATCCTTAGGTTTTTGCCTTTAGAGGGAATTTGATTTTATGGAAAAGTGTTGATGAGGAGGTGATGACCGAGTCTTTCACTTTGAAGTGAAATTTTGAATTTCCTTAGAAGACATTTGACTATAAGGTGACTGTTTGATTGATTTCTTGGAATAAGATCTAAAATTCTTTGAAAATTTTTTGAAAATAAAATTTGAATAGAGTTCCGAAATTAGGGAAGGTTCTTTTCATCATGTAAAAACGTTTGGGTCGCTAACTTTGGGGGAACCTTGATTTTATGGAGAAATGTTAGACAAGGAAGTAATGATCGAGTCTCTCATTTCAAATAAAATTTTGGTTCATGTACAAGATATTTGGCTAAAGGGTGATTGTTTGGTTGATTCCTTGGAATAAAATCCGAACTCAAAACTTTCGAAAAAAAAGAGAAAAGGGAAGCATTGAAATTTTAAAGAAAAAAAAATGCACTTTATTTTGAAAAAGGATTTTGAAAAAAATAGAAGTTGAAATTTGATCACGCATTTTTGAAAATAAATTGGGGCACATTTCGGGAAACAATAAGTAATGGAAAGACAATTGTTTAGATTGATCACTCTGGTAGGAATCCTTTAAATTCCTCAGAATTCCGTTGGTCGGGCAACTATCACCCAATGGGTGATGACGATGACTTCGAGATCCAATGGTAAGTGTTAAACAAAATTGACTGGTTCCATTCACCTATCCTCAGATTTGTTGCATAGTATCCCAGACACTATTCATGGGTTTTGTTATGTCAATAAGGCAAGCATGAGACTATGCTGCTAGTACTGTTTGATCATTCCCTTGTGGAAGGAGTGGTATATTGATAGTAACAACTGATGTGCCCTTTATTGACCAAACCCTCCTTTTGCATGGAGAGAGCATTAGCAGCTTCCAAACTAGGGCAGGATACCCTCTTTTCCAGGATTGTATTATTGCCTCTTTGAATGATTTAGTGAAACCTAGATCTGACTTCTAAATTTGGATAGGGCAACCTTACCCCCCAAATTGGCATGAATGCAAATTTTGTGTTTATGTGATATTTTGGAAATGATTTGATTTGATTCCAACAATCTAACAATGAGAAAGACAGTGATTTCATTCCCAAAGCCTGGGGAGTCTAACGTGGCAGTGATTTGATTCTGTGGCAATCCGAGTTATTTGGGAGCAATGATGCAGTTACAAAGATTTGGGGGTTCAATTTTGGCAGTAATTCATATTTTGATTATGATTTGAGTAATCAGTAGTAAATTAGGTGGGTGGTTTCCTAATTTTAAAGAATTTGAGTTTGAATTTGGGTTCTTACCTTAGTGATCAAAGAAGAAGAGGAAAAAGAAAAGAATGATTGGCTTTTTAAAATTTAAATCCCCAAGAAAACATATTAAAGAATAACTTCTAAAAAAAAAAGGAACTTTTCAACTTAAGTAGAGCCTCGGAGATTATGGAAGGTGTTTGATCGAGTAAGAATCTTCAAGTCATTGACTTTAGGGGGAATTTCGACTTTTATGAAAAATGGTAGATAAGGACGTGGTGACCAAATCTTCAATGTTGAATAAAATTTGAAATCCCCTGGAAAGACATTTGACTAAGGAGACAATTGTTTGATTAGATACTTGGAATAAGATCGAGAGCTCCTTGGGAGGAAAGAGTTATGAAAGAAAACCCGAGTAGAATTTTAGAAATTATGGAAAGTTTTTGATTTGACAAAAATCCTTAGGTTTTTGACTTTAGAGGGAATTTGATTTTATGGAAAAAGTGTTGATGAGGAGGTGATGACCGAGTCTTTCACTTTGAAGTGAAATTTTGAATTTCCTTAGAAGATTTGACTATAAGGTGACTGTTTGATTGATTTCTTGGAATAAGATCTAAAATTCTTTGGAAATTTTTTGAAAATAAAATTTGTATAGAGTTTCGAAATTATGGAAAGTTCTTTTCATCAAGTAAAAACGTTTGGGCCGCTAACTTTTGAGGGAACCTTAATTTTATGGAGAAATGTTAGACAAGGAAGTAATGACCGAGTCTCTTATTTCAAATAAAATTTTGGTTCCTGTACAAGATATTTGGCTAACGGGTGATTGTTTGGTTGATTCCTTGGAATAAAATTCGAACTCCTAAAAACTTTCGAAAAAAAAGCGGAAAGGGAAACATTGAAATTTTAAAGAAAAAAAAAAAACTTCACTTTATTTTGAAAAAGGATTTTGTAAAAAATAGAAGTTGAAATTTGATCACGCACTTTTGAAAATAAATTAAGGCACATTTCAGGAAACAATAAGTAATGGAAAGACAATTGTTTAGATTGATCACTTTGGTAGGAATTCCCTTGGTCGGGCAACTATCACCCAATGGGTGATGACGATGACTTCGAGATCCAATGGTAAGTGTTAAACAAAATTGACTGGTTCCATTCACCTATCCTCGGGTTTGTTGCATAGTATCCCGGACACTATTCGTGGGTTATGTTATGTCAATAAGGCAAGTATGAAACTATGCTACTAGTACTGTTTGATAATTCCCTTGTGGAAGGAGTGATATATTGATAGTAACAACTGATGTGCCCTTTTGCGACCAAACTTGCCTCCTTTTGCATGGAGAGAGCATTAGCAGCTTCCAAACTAGGGCAGGATACCCTCCTTTCCAGGATTGTATTATTGCCTTTTTGAATGATTTAGTGAATCCTAGGCCTGACTTCTAAATTAGGACAGGGCAACCCTACCCCCCAAATAGGCATGAATGCAAATTATGTGCTTATGTGATATTTTGGAAATGATTTGATTTGATTCCAGCGATGTAACAACGAGAAAGACAGTGATTTCATTCCCAAAGTCAGGGGAGTCTAACGTGGCAGTGATTTGATTCTGTGGCAATCTCTGAGTTATTTGGGGGCAATGATGCAGCTACAAAGATTTGGGGGTTCAATTTAGGCAGTGATTCATATTTTGATCATGATTTGAGTAATCAGTAGTAAATTAGGGGATTGGTTTCCCAATTTTAAAGAATTTGAGTTTGAATTTGGGTTCTTACGTTAGTGATCAAAGAAGAAGAGGAAAAATTAAAGAATGATTGGCTTTTTAAAATTTAAATTCCCAAGAAAACATGTTATTAAAGAATACCTTCTAAAAAAAAGGAACTTTCCAACTTCAGTAGAGCCTCGGAGATTATGGAAGGTGATTGATCGAATAAAATTTTTGTTCCTGTACAAGATATTTGGCTAAAGGGTGATCGTTTGGTTGATTCCTTGGAATAAAATCCGAACTCCTCAAAACTTTCAAAAAAAAAAAAGAGGAAAGGGAAACATTGAAATTTTAAAGAAAAAAAAAACGGCACTTTATTTTTTAAAAAATAGAAGTTGAAATTTGATCACGCAGTTTTGAAAATAAATTGGGGCACATTTCGGGAAACAATAAGTAATGGAAAGACAATTGTTTAGATTGTTCACTCTGGTAGCAATCTTTTAAATTCCTTAGAATTCCCTTGGTCGGGCAACTATCACCCAATGGGTGATGACGATGACTTTGAGATCCAAAGGTAAATGTAAAACAAAATTGACTGGTTCCATTCACCTATCCTCGGGTTTGTTGCATAGTATCCCGGACACTATTCGTGAGTTATGTTGTGTCAATAAGGCAAGCATGAGACTATGCTACTAGTACTGTTTGATCATTCCCTTGTGGAAGGAGTGGTATATTGATAGTAAAAACTAATGTGCCCTTTTGTGACCAAACTTGCCTCCTTTTGCATGGAGAGAGCATTAGCAACTTCCAAACTAGGACAGGATACCCTCCTTTCCAGGATTGTATTATTGCCTCTTTAAATGATTTAGTGAATGCTAGGTCTGACTTCTAAATTAGGACTGGGCAACCGTACCCCCCAAATATGCACGAATGTAGATTATGTGCTTGTGTGATATTTTTGAAAGGATTTTATTTGATTCTAGCGGTCTAACAACAAGACAGTAATTTCATTCCCAAAGTCTGTGGAGTCTGACGTGACAGTGGTTTGATTTTGTGGCAATCCGAGTTATTTGGGGGCAATGATGCAGCTACAAAGATTTGGGGGTTCAATTTAGACAGTGATTCATATTTGATCTTGATTTAAGTAATCAGTAGTAAATTAGGGGGGTGGTTTAACAATTTTAACGAATTTGAGTTTGAATTTGGGTTCTTACCTTCGTGATCAAAGAAGAAGAGGATAAAGAAAAAAATGATTGGCTTTTTAAAATTTAAATCCCCAAGAAAACATGTTATTAAATAATAACTTCTAAAAAAAAAATAAAACTTTCCAACTTAAGTAGAGCCTCGGAGATTATGGAAGGTGTTTGATCGAATAAGAATCTTTAAGTCATTGACTTTAGTAGGAATTTCGACTTTTATGAAAAATGGTAGATAAGGAAGTGGTGACCAAATCTTCAATTTTGAATAAAATTCGAAATCCCCTAGAAAGACATTTGACTAAGGAGACAATTGTTTGATTAGATACTTGGAATAAGATCGAGAGCTCCTTGGGAGGAAAGAATTGTGAAAAAAAACCCGAGTAGAATTTTAGAAATTATGAAAAGTTTTTGATCAGACAGAAATCATTAAGTTTTTGACTTTAGTGGTAATTTGATTTTATGGAGAAGTGTTGATGAGGAGGTGATGACCGAGTCTTTAACTTCGAAATGAAATTTTGAATTTCCTTAGAAGACATTTGACTATAAGGTGATTGTTTGATTAATTTCTTGGAATAAGATCTAAAATTCTTTGGAAATTTTTTGGAAAAAATTTGAATAGAGTTCCGAAATTATGGAAAGTTCTTTTCATCAGGTAAAAACGTTTGGGCTGCTGACTTTGAGGGAACCTTAATTTTATGGAGAAATGTTAGACAAGGAAGTAATGACCGAGTTTCTCATTTCGAATAAAATTTTGGTTCTTGTATAAGATATTTGGCTAAAGGGTGATCGTTTGGTTGATTCCTTGGAATAAAATCCAAACTCAAAACTTTCGAAAAAAAAGAGGAAAGGGAAACATTGAAATTTTAAAGAAAAAAAAAACGGCACTTTATTTTGAAAAAAAATAGAAGTTGAAATTTGATCACGCACTTTTGAAATTAAATTGGGGCACATTTCGGGAAACAATAAGTAATGGAAAGACAATTGTTTAGATTGATCACTCTGGTAGAAATCCTTCAAATTCCTCAGAATTCCCTTGGTCGGGCAACTATCACCCAATGGGTGATGACGATGACTTCGAGATCCAATGGTAAGTGTTAAACAAAATTGACTTGTTCCATTCACCTATCCTCGGGTTTGCTGCATAGTATCCCGGACACTATTCGTGGGTTATGTTATGTCAATAAGGCAAGCGTGAGACTATGCTACTAGTACTGTTTGATCATTCTCTTGTGGAAGGAGTGGTATATTGATAGTAACAACTGATGTGTTTTTTTGTGACCAAACTTGCCTTCTTTTGCATGGAGAGAGCATTAGCAGCTTCCTAACTAGGGCAGGATACCCTCCTTTCCGGGATTGTATTATTGCCTCTTTGAATGATTTAGTGAATCCTAGGTCTGACTTCTAAATTAGGACAGAGCAACCCTACCCGCAGATCGGCATGAATGCAAATTATGTGCTTATGTGATATTTTGGAAATGATTTGATTTGATTCCAGCGATCTAACAACGAGAAAGACAGTGATTTCATTCCCAAAGTCTGGGGAGTCTGACGTGGTAGTGATTTGATTCTGTGGCAATCCGAGTTATTTGGGGGCAATGATGCAGTTCCAAAGATTTGGGGGTTCAATTTAGGCCGTGATTCATATTTTGATCATGATTTGAGCATTCAGTAGTAAATTAGGGGGGTGGTTTCCCAATTTTAAAGAATTTGAGTTGAATTTGGGTTCTTACCTTAGTGATCAAAGAAGAAGAGGAAAAAGAAAAGAATGATTGGCTTTTTAAAATTTAAATCCCCAAGAAAACATGTTATTAAAGAATAACTTCTGGAAAAAAAAGGAACTTTCTAACTTAAGTAGACCCTCGGAGATTGTGGAAGGTGTTTGATCGAATAAGAATCTTTAAGGCATTGACTTTAGTGGGAATTTCGACTTTTATGAAAAATGTTAGATAATTAGGTGGTGACCAAATCTTCAATTTTGAATAAAATTCGAAATCCCCTAGAAAGACATTTGACTAAGGAGACAATTGTTTGATTAGATACTTGGAATAAGATCGAGAGCTCCTTGGGAGGAAAGAATTGTGAAAGAAAACCCGAGTAGAATTTTAGAAATTATGAAAGTTTTTTATCAAACAGAAATCCTTAGGTTTTTGACTTTAGAGGGAATTTCATTTTAGGGAAAAGTGTTGATGAGGAGGTGATGATCGAGTCTTCCACTTTGGAGTGAAATTTGGAATTTCCTTAGAAGACATTTGACTATAAGGTGATTGTTTGATTGATTTCTTGGAATATGATCTAAAATTCTTTCGAAATTTTTTGAAAAAAATTTGAATAGAGTTCCGAAATTATGGAAAGTTCTTTTCATCAGGTAAAAACCTTTGGGCCGCTGACTTTGAGGGAACTTTAATTGTACGGAGAAATGTTAGACAAGGAAGTAATGACCGAGTCTCTCATTTCGAATAAAATTTTGGTTCCTGTACAGGATATTTGGTTAAAAGGTGATTGTTTGGTTGATTCCTTGGAATCAAATCTGAACTCCTCAAAACTTTCGAAAAAAAAAAGAGGAAATGGGAGACATTGAAATTTTAAAGAAAAAAAAAAGGCACTTTATTTTGAAAAAAATAGAAGTTGAAATTTGATCACACTTTTGAAAATAAATTGGGGCACATTTCGGGAAACAATAAGTAATGGACAGACAATTGTTTAGATTGATCGCTCTGGTCGGAATCCTTTAAATTCCTCAAAATTCCCTTGGTCGGGCAACTATCACCCAATGGGTGATGACGATGACTTCGAGATCCAATGATAAGTTTTAAACAAAATTGACTGGTTCCATTCACCTATCCTCGGGTTTATTGCATAGTATCCCGGACACTATTCGTGGGTTATGTTATGTCAATAAGGCAAGCATGAGACTATGCTACTAGTACTGTTTGATCATTCCCTTTGGAAGAAGTGGTATATTGATAGTAACAACTGATGTGCCCTTTTGTGACCGAACTTGCCTCCTTTTGCATGGAGACAGCATTAGCAGCTGCCAAACTAGGGCAAGATACCCTCCTTTCCAGGATTGTATTATTGCCTCTTTGAATGATTTAGTGAATCCTAGGTCTGACTTCTAAATTAGGACAGGGCAACCCTACCCCCCAAATAGGCATGAATGCAAATTATGTGCTTATGTGATATTTTGGAAATGATTTAATTTGATTTGATTCCAGCGATCTAACAATTAGAAAGACAGTGATTTCATTCCCAAAGTCTAGGGAGTCTGACGTGGCACTGATTTGATTCTATGGCAATTCGAGTTATTTGGGAGCAATGATGCAGCTACAATGATTTGGGGGTTCAATTTACGCAGTGATTCATATTTTGATCATGATTTGAGTAATCAGTAGTAAATTCGGTAGTTGGTTTCCCAATTTTAAAGAATTTGAGTTTGAATTTGGGTTCTTACCTTAGTGATCGAAGAAGAAGAGGAAAAAGAAACGAATGATTGGCTTTTTAAAATTTAAATCCTCAAGAAAACATGTTATTAAAGAATAACTTCTAAAAAAAAAAGGAACTTTCCAACTTAAGTAGAGCCTCGGAGATTATGGAAGGTGTTTGATCGAATAAGAATTTTTAAGTCATTGACTTTAGGGAGAATTTCGGCTTTTATGAAAAATGGTAGATAAGGAAGTAGTGACCAAATCTTCAATTTTGAATAAAATTCGTATATCCCCTAGAATGGCATTTGACTATGGAGACAATTGTTTGATTAGATACTTGGAATAAGATCGAGAGATCCTTGGGAGGAAAGAATTTTGAAAGAAAACCCGAGTAGAATTTTAGAAATTATGGAAAGTTTTTAATCAGGCAGAAATCCTTCGGTTTTTTACTTTAAAGGGAATTTGATTTTATGGAAAAGTGTTGATGAGGAGGTGATGACCGAGTCTTCCACTTTGAAGTGAAATTTTGAATTTCCTTAGAAGACATTTGACTATAAGGTAACTGTTTGATTGATTTCTTGGAATAAGATCTAAACTTCTTTGAAAATTTTTTGAAAAAAATTTGAATAGAAATACAAAATTATGGAAAGTTCTTTTCATCAGGTAAAAACCTCTGGTCCGCTGTCTTTGAGGGAACCTTAATTGTATGGAGAAATTTTAGACAAGGAAGTAATGACCGAGTCTCTCATTAGCAGCGTCCAAACTAGGGCAGGATACCCTTCTTTCCAGGATTGTATTATAGCCTTTTTGAATGATTTAGTGAATTCTAGGTCTGACTTTTAAATTAGAACAGGGCAACTCTACCCCCCAAATAGGCATGATTGTAAATTATCTGCTTATATGATATTTTCGAAATGATTTGATTTGATTTGATTCCAGCGATATAACAACGAGAAAGACAGTGATTTCATTCCCGAAGTTTGGGGAGTCTGACGTGGCAGTGATTTGATTCTGTGGCAATCCGAGTTATTTGGGGGCAGTGATGCAGTTACATAGATTTGGGGGTTCAATTTAGGCAGTCATTCATATTTTGATCATGATTTGAGTAATCAGTAGTAAATTAGGGTGGTGGTTTCCCAATTTTAAAGAATTTTAGTTTGAATTTGGGTTCTTACCTTAGTGATCAAAGAAGAAGAGGAAAAAGAAAAGACTGATTGCCTTTTTAAAATTTAAATCCGTAAGAAATCATGTTATTTAAGAATAACTTCTAAAAAAAAAGATGAACTTTCCAACTTAAGTAGAGCCTCGGAGATTATGGAAGGTGTTTGATCGAATAAGAATCTTCAAGTCATTGACCTTAGGGGGAATTTCGACTTTTATGAAAAATGGTAGATATGGAAGTGGTGACCAAATCTTCAATTTTGAAAAAATTCGAAATCCCGTAGAAATACATTTGACTAAGGAGACAATTGTTTGATTAGATACTTGGAATAAGATCGAGAGCTCCTTGGGAGGAAAGAATTGTGAAAGAAAACCCAAGTAGAATTTTAGAAATTATGGAAAGTTTTTGATCAGACAGAAATCCTTAGGTTTTTTTACTTTAGAGGGAATTTGATTTTATGGAAAAGTTTTGATGAGGAGGTGATGACCGAGTCTTTCACTTTGAAGTGAAATTTTGAATTTCCTTAGAAGACATTTGACTATAAGGTGACTGTTTAATTGATTTCTTGGAATAAGATCTAAAATTCTTTGGAAATTTTTTGAAAATAAAATTTGAATAGAGTTCCGAAATTATGGAAAGTTCTTTTCATCCGGTAAAAACGTTTAGGCCACTGACTTTGAGGGAACCTTAATTTTATGGAGAAATGTTAGACAAGGAAGTAATGACCGAGTCTCTCATTTCGAATAAAATTTTGGTTCCTGTACAAGATATTTGGCTAAAGGGTGATCGCTTGGTTGATTCCTTGGAATAAAATTCGAACTCCTCAAAACTTTTGAAAAAAAAGAGGAAAGGGAAACAATAAGTAATGGAAAGACAATTGTTTAGATTGATCACTCTGGTAGGAATCCTTTAAATTCCTCAGAATTCCCTTGGTCGGACAACTATCACCCAATGGGTGATGACGATGACTTCGAGATCCAATGGTAAATGTTAAACAAAATTGATGGGTTCCATTCACCTATCCTCGGGTTTGTTGCATAGTATCCCGGACACTATTCGTTGGTTATGTTATGTCAATAAGGCAAGCATGAGACTATGCTACTAGTACTGTTTGATCATTCCCTTGTGGAAGGATTGGTATATTGATAGTAACGACTGATGTGCCCTTTTGTGACCAAACTTGTCTCCTTTTGCATGGAGAGAGCATTAGCAGCTTCCAAACTAGGGCAAGATACCCTCCGTTCCAGGATTGTATTATTGCCTCTTTGAATGATTTAGTGAATCCTAAGTCTGATTTCTAAATTCGGACAGGGCAACCGTACCCCTCAAATAGGCACGAGTGCAAATTATGTGCTTATGTGATATTTTGGAAATGATTTGATTTGATTTGATTCCAGCGATCTAACAACGAGAAAGACAGTGATTCCATTCCCAAAGTCCGGGGAGTTTGACGTGGCAGTGATTTGATTCTGTGGCAATCCGAGTTATTTGGGGGCAATGATGCGGTTACAAAGATTTGGGGGTTCAATTTAGGCAGTGATTCATATTTTTATTATGATTTGAGTAATCAATAGTAAATTAGGGGGGTGGTTTCTCAATTTTAAAGAATTTGAGTTTAAATTTGGGTTCTTAGCTTAGTGATCAAAGAAGAAGAGGAAAAAGAAAAGAATGATTGCCTTTTAAAAATTTAAATCCCCAAGAAAACATGTTATTGAAGAATAACTTCTAAAAAAAAAAAAAGGAACTTTCCAACTTAAGTAGAGCCTCGGGGATTGTGGAAGGTGTTTGATCGAATAAGAATCTTTAAGTCATTGACTTTAGGGGGAATTTCGACTTCTATGAAAAATTGTAGATAAGAAAGTGGTGACCAAATCTTCAATTTTGAATAAAATTCGAAATCCCCTATAAAGACATTTGACTAAGGAGACAATTGTTTGATTAGATACTTGGAATAAGATCGAGAGCTCCTTGGGAGGAAAGAATTGTGAAAGAAAACCCGAGTAGAATTTTAGAAATTATGAACAGTTTTTTTATTAGACAGAAATCCTGAGGTTTTTGACTTTAGAGGGAATTTGATTTTTTGGAAAAGTGTTGATGAGGAGGTGATGATCGTGTCTTTCACTTTGAAGTGAAATTTTGAATTTCCTTAGAAGACATTTGACTATAAGGTGACTGTTTGATTGATTTCTTGGAATAAGATCTAAAATTCTTTGGAAATTTTTTGAAAATAAAATTTGAATAGAGTTCCGAAATTATGGAAAGTTCTTTTCATCAGGTAAAAACGTTTGGGCCGCTGACTTTGAGGGAACCTTAGTTATATGGAGAAATGTTAGACAAGGAAGTAATGACCGAGTCTCTCATTTCGAATAAAATTTTGGTTCCTGTACAAGATGCTTGGCTAGAGGGTGTCCATTTGGTTGATTCCTTGGAATAAAATTCGAACTGCTCAAAACTTTCGAAAAAAAAAGAGAAAAGGGAAACATTGAAATTTGAAATAAATAAATAACAAGACACTTTATGTAGAAAAAGGATTTTGAAAAAAAATAGAAGTTGAAATTTGATCACGCACTTTCGAAAATAAATTAGGGCACATTTCGGGAAACAATAAGTAATAGAAAGACAATTGTTTAGATTTATCACTCTGGGAGAAATCCTTTAAATTCCTCAGAATTCACGAATCCAGGTTTTTGGTTGCAATGAGCACAAATCTAAGTGGGTGGCAATTCAATCGGCGTGTAAAACAGCGCCATCACCACAATATCCTCACTGAATCATGTAAAAATTGAAGGGCTAAACTTACTGTTAATTGATAGAGGAACATACAAACTCAATAAAATTACCTGTTATCAAAATCCTTATCGAAACAATATTCCTTCAAAAAAATTTCCTCGGCAGATAAAGGACATGGCCTTACGATTCGTGCAGTGGATGACTTGTGAATATAGCCGAATACATAAATAACAAATTGTCAAACTTTGTACAGTGCGTTATAGGGGATTGGAGATCAAGAACAATAACAGAATGAGTAATAACCTCAATAGCATCAAAATTGGCGCCAAGTAGTTTTTCAAGTAAGTTCAAACTCTACCACAAATTACAACCAACAATAGAAAACCAAATCGTGAAATAGAGTATGACAAATGAATAACATTGTATAATACATATATAATCTATATGACTTACTTGATCAAACTTATCCTCCTTTGTATCGAGAGACAAATTTGCTACATTTAAGTCAAGCATTGTTTGGGTTAGTCCTTTTTGAGTGGCTTTTCTTTTGTTACTAGCGATGGCTGTATAAGGTGACCGCACATATTGACTTTCCACCCCCTCATCTGAACGTCGAGTGCACCGACCGCCATATGGACCAGTTGATGAACTAGATTCATCAACAAGTTGGAGTTTTGGGATTTTTTTTCCTTCGTTTATTGTTCAATCCCACTTTCATTTTGTTTTGCTTATTGTTCCTCCCTTGTGGCTGATGTGTAATGGGAGCACCATTTGTATCAGAAGAACCATCAATGGAATCAAAAAATGGTGAATTTGTTACTCGTTTTTGAACCTGGGTGGTTTGATCATGAAGATGGGAATCCAATTTGAAGATCGATGGTGCGAGCAGAATTCTATTTTCATCCATGTTTTTCGATGCTACCACAACATCAGGTTGTGGCAGTAGCACAGGAGTGACATGTTCCACTGTAAGTACAACCATAGATTCTACCACATCATGTTTTGACGAGAGCACATTGGTCACATGTTCAACTATAGGTATAACCGTAGTTTCTACAACTCCAGGTGCAACTATGTCAGCTAATTTATTACGTTGGTCGTGCTCCACTTCTCGTTGCTTTGGCATTTGTGGTGGCTCCAATTTTTCCATGACCTTGGGAATGGAAGAATTAGCTATTCCACTTTTAACAATGACAACTAGTTCTTCCAAAATACTTTTAATGTCACAAACAGTCGTCTCAATTTTTGAAATCCGACTATCATCAATATTTTTCATTCCCTCGCTTTGTACTGATGGTGGCATTTGCTCTTCAACAACAAAATTAACAGCAACCTATTTAAAGACATGTTATAGAGAATTTAGTTTTCTATTTCAACATGAATAAGAACAAACAAAACCAAACCTAAAAGAATGGAAACAAAGGATGACTTTCTCATTCTGGTAACCTCCCCCAATCAGCCAGGCAAGGGACCGAGCGAGCACAAGCAACATGACAACCACTCGGAGCAACACATACTATGTAATGAAATAGGCATTAAAATCAAGTATTTATAACAAAACAATTTTTAATTGGTTGCAAGTTTACCATTATAAGAAATAAGCATCCATTTGGTTGCGATTGACTTTTTGAACTGTACTTGCGTAAACCACGAACAAGGAATTGAAGAGTGAACTTTGACCAATTATAATCCTTCATGCCATCCACATTCCGAACGAGGTGAATGAAGGATTGCTTAACAACATCCTTTGTGGTTGGGCATAAGAATGCACCTAATATATATAGGGCAAATATCCTCTTAAATTCCTCTCCAGCTCCATCGGTTTTGGTTAAATAATCTCTCAAAGCATTTAATTTGATAGCACCTTGGACAACTCCAAGTTCTTCAAATAGTTTGGGAAATTCTTTTGAAGATTTATTCAATTCTATGGTTTTTCCTTTGGCAGGAATGCCCAATAACTTGTGAACGTCTAGTTCTGTAATTAGGAGTTGTCGGCCATGAACATTCAAGGAACAAGTTTTGGGATCAAATTTTTGAATCAACCATTCACAGAGGTCATGATCAAGCTTTGTACATCTGAGATTCAATAGGCCCCCTAAACCACTGTTACTAATTGCATCATGTTGTTCCAAGCTCAATCTTTTGATTATTTTAACAATTGATCTCAAGGAAATTCGCGTTTGGAAATGCCACTGAAAAAGAATATAGTGGGTGTTAGAATAATTTAAGATAAACAACTTCAATAAATTAACAATAGTGTGTGAATCAATTTATGTGAGTATATGCAAATGCGAACATGTTATTACAATGTGTGAAATAGTTCATATTAAAACAATTCGTTTTTTGCTCTCCCTATATTTCACCTTTCTTGGTTTTGTGGGAAGGGGACCTTTCAGCTTGGCTTGCTTATCAACAACACTACACCTTCCCATCTCTTTGTAATCATTCTTCTCCTCCTTCCGTTGGGTTCTCCGTTGATGTCCTATGTCCTTTGTCATCTACATTGCCTCAAAAGTGAACATAATTGATGCTTGTAGAAAAAAAACGGATACAGATAACATTAAATATGATAACAATATGTGGTAAGCAATGTGCAAACCGTGTCGGTGACTTTTATTTGTGTTTCTTGCTTGCTTTTGTTTTCATCTTTGCTACAGGTTCAACCAAATGAATAATAAGGATTAATATTTCAACCCAACATAACAAATGCAATTAAAATAAGAAATTGAATAATGTGAAGAAATAATACTTGTAGAAGAAGAATGCCGGTGTAAATCGTTTGTGTATGCAAGGTTTGTTACTTCCTTCGCTCATTGTGTATTGTTATATATTATCTACACAAGCAAATCGTGAAATAATCGTATGAGAAAAAATTAACTCAAGTTAGTCAGTGCGAGAAAAGTACACAAAATAAAAGAAAAATAATAACGACAAACTGTTCAATTACACATTGTTTACAAATATAAAAATACAAAATAAAAAATAAAAAATAAAAAAATTAAATGAGGCAAACAAATAAACATTGTTGTTGATTAGATTAACTAGCATCTACTTTATTAACATTTGACACATCAAACACTATTACTATATCGATATTCTCTAGAATTTGCTTCACATTTGCCTATATGCAACCAGCAGTCCTCCACAGCTTATTTTTACCTTTCAATGTCCCAAAGGCTCCATTCCTCTCTCCCTCACCAAAACACCATTCTCCCCATCACCCTAAACACTCAAATTTTTATTACCATAAATCTACACACCACCGGGAAGGGAAAAACAAATCTAACAAAACCTCATACCAACTTCTAATCAATTTATGACTATCAGATGAATATGTATATGTTTTAACAAAAGCTTTATTGTCAATACAACTACAAAAGTTGAAGTTGTACGTACCAATTTTCTTCTGTTGGACAAACT
>NW_021025411.1:916252-928704 GCF_004153795.1 Camellia sinensis
CTTCTATTTTTCTGAGAATTTACTGAGTAATTTACTATGAATTTACTGAATATTTACTGTATAATTTACTGAGAATTTTTTGAGTAATTAAATGAGAATTTACCGAGTAATTTATTGGGAATTTACTGATTAATTTATTTTCCAATTTACTGGATAATGTTTTGAGTAATTTACTGAGAATTCAATGAGTAATTTACTGAGATTTTATTGAGTAATTTACCGTGAAATTACGAAAAATTACTTCGAATTTTCTAAATAATTTATTGAGGATTTACGAGGAATTTGCTGAGTAATTAATTGAGAATATACTGAATAATTTACTGAGAATTTACTGGGAATTTATTGAGAATTTTCTAACTAATTTACTTTATAATTTACTAAGAATTTTCTGGGAATATACTGAGTAATTTAATGAGAATTTACTGAGTAATTTACCGAGTAATTTACTGGGAATTTACTGAGTGATTTTCTTAGAATTTACTAAGTAATTTACTTTGCAATTTACTACGTAATGTTCTGAGTAATTGGCTGATAATTCAATGAGTAATTTACTGAGATTTTATTGAGTAATTTACCGTAAAATTATGAAAAATTTACTTCGAATTTTCGAAATAATTACTGAGGATTTACTAGGAATTTACTCAGTAAATAATTGAGAATTTACTGAATAATTTATTGAGAATTTCTTGGGATTTTAATTAGTAATTTACTGAGAATTTACTATGTAATTTACTGAGAATTTACGGGGAATTTATTGAGAATTTTCTAAGTAATTTACTTTATAATTTGCTGAGGATTTTCTGGAATTCACTGAGTAATTTAATGAGAATTTACTAAGTAATTTACCGAGTAATTTACTAGGAATTTACTGAGTGATTTACTCAGAATTTACTGCGTAATTTACTTACCTATTTACTAGGTAATGTTCTGAGTAATTTACTGAAAATTCAATGAGTAATTTACTGAGATTTTATTGAGTAATTTACCATGAAATTACGAAAAATTTACTTCAAATTTTCTAAATAATTTACTGAGGATTTACTAGGAATTTACTGAGTAATTAATTGAGAATTTACTGAATAATTTACTGAGAATTTTCTAACTAATTTACTTTATAATTTACTGAGAATTTTCTAGGAATATACTGAGTAATTTAATGAGAATTTACTGAGTAATTTACTGAGTGATTTACTCAGAATTTACTAAGTAATTTACTTAGCAATTTACTGGGTAATGTTCTAAGTAATTTGCTAAGAATTCAATAAGTAATGTACTGAGATTTTATTGAGTAATTTACCGTGAAATTATAAAAAATTTACTTCGAATTTTCTAAATAATTACTGAGGATTTACTAGGAATTTACTGAGTAATTAATTGAGAACTTACTGAATAATTTATTAAGAATTTCTGGGGAATTAAATTGGTAATTTACTGAGAATTTCCTAAGTAATTTACTGAGAATTTACTGGAAATTTATTGTGATTTTTATAGGTAATTTACTTCATAATTTACTGAAAATTTTCTTAGTAATTTAATGAGAATTTACCGAGTAATTTATTGGGAATTTACTGATTAATTTATTTTCCAATTTACTGGATAATGTTCTGCGTAATTTACTGAGAATTCAATGAGTAATTTACTCTGATTTTATTCAGTAATTTACCGTGAAATTATGAAAAATTTACTTCGAATTTTCTAAATAATTTACTGAGTAATTAATTGAGAATTTACTAAATAATTTATTGAGAATTTCTTGCGAAATTAATTAGTAATTTACTGAGAATTTATTGGGAATTTATTTAGAATTTTCTAAGTAATTTACTTTATAATTTACTAATAATTTTCTGGGAATTTACTGAGTAATTTAATGTGAATTTTCTGAGTAATTTACCGAGTAATTTACTGGGAATTTACTGAGTGATTAACTCAGAATTTACTGAGTAATTTACTTACCTATTTACTGGGTAATGTTCTGAGTAATTTACTGAGAATTCAATGGGTAATTTACTGAGATTTTATTGAGTAATTTACCGTGAAATTACGAAAAATTTACTTCAAATTTTCTAAATAATTTACTGAGGATTTATGAGGAATTTACTGAGTAATTAATTGAGAATTTACGGAATAATTTACTGAGAATTTACTGGGAATTTATTGAAAATTTTCTAACTAATTGACTTTATAATTACTGAGAATTTTCTGAGAATATACTGAGTAATTTAATGAGAATTTACTGAGTAATTTACCGAGCAATTTGCTGGGAATCTACTGAGTGATTTACTCTGAATTTACTAAGTAATTTACTTAGCAATTTACTAGGTAATGTTCTGAGTAATTTGCTGAGAATTCAAGGAGTAATTTACTGAGATTTTCTTGAGTAATTTACCGTGAAATTATGAAAAATTTACTTCGGATTTTCTAAATAATTACTGAGGATTTACTAGGAATTTACTGAGTAATTAATTGAGAATTTACAGAATAATTTATTGAGAATTTCTTGGGAATTTAATTGATAATTTACTGAGAATTTTCTAAGTAATTTACTGAGAATTTACTGGGAATTTATTGAGAATTTTCTAAGTAATTTTCTTCATCATTTACTGAGAATTTTCTCAGTAATTTTATAAGAATTTACCAAGTAATTTACTGAGAATTTACTGAGTGATTTACTTCGAATTTACTGATTAATTTATTTTCCAATTTACTGGGTAATGTTCTGAGTAATTTACTCAGATTTTATTGAATAATTTACCGGGAAATTTTGAATAATTTACATCAAATTTTCAAAATAATTACTGAGGATTTACTAGGAATTTATTGAGTAATTAATTGAGAATTTACTAAATAATTTATTGAGAATTTTCTAAGTAATTTACATCATAATTTACTGAGAATTTTCTTAGTAATTTAATGAGAATTTACCGAGTAATTTACTGGGAATTTATTGAGTGATTTACTTCGAATTTATTGATTAATTTATTTTCCAATTTCCTGGGTAATGTTCTGACTAATTTACTCAGAATTCAATGAGTAATTTACTCAGATTTTATTGAGTAATTTACTGTGAATTTTCTAAATAATTTACTAAGTAATTAAATGAGAATTTACTGAATAATTTATTGAGATTTTTTTGGGAATTTAATTAGTAATTTACTGAGAATTTATTGCCAACTTATTGAGAATTTTCTGGGAATTTACTGAGTAATTTAATGAGAATTTACCGAGTAATGTACTGGGAATTTACTGAGTGATTTACTCAGAATTTACTGAGTAATTTACTTACCTATTTACTGGGTAATGTTCTAAGTAATTTACTTAGAATTCAATGAGTAATTTACTGAGATTCTATTGAGTAATTTACCGTGAAATTACGAAAAATTTACTTCGAATTTTCTAAATAATTTTCTGAGGATTTACGAGGAATTTACTGAGTAATTAATTGAGAATTTACTGAATAATTTATTGAAAATTTACTGGGAATTTATTGAGAATTTTCTAACTAATTTACTTTATAATTTACTAAAAATTTTCTGGGAATATACTGAGTAATTTACTAGGAATTTATTAAGTGATTTACTCAGAATTTACTAAGTAATTTACTTAGATATTTACTAGGCAATCTTCTGAGTAATTTGCTGAGAATTCAATGAGTAATTTGCTGAGAATTCAATGAGTAATTTACTGAGATTTTCTTGAGTAATTTACCATGAAATTGTGAAAAATTTACTTCGGATTTTCTAAATAATTACTGAGGATTTACTAGGAATTTACTAAGTAATTAATTGAGAATTTACTGAATAATTTATTGTGAATTTCTTGGGAATTTAATTGGCAATTTTCTGAGAATTTGCAGGGAATTTAATGAGAATTTTCTAAGTAATTTACTTCATAATTTACTGAGTAATTTAATGAGAATTTAACAAGTAATTTACTGAGTGATTTACTTCGAATTTACTGATTAATTTATTTTCCAATTTCCTGGATAATGTTCTGAGTAATTTACTGAGAATTCAATGAGTAATTTACTCAGATTTTATTGAGTAATTTACTGTGAAATTAAGAAAAATTTACTTTAAATTTTTTAAATAATTTACTGAGTAATTAATTTAGAATTTACTGAATAATTTATTAAGGATTTCTTGGTAATTTAATTAGTAATTTACTGAGAATTTATTAGGAATTTATTGAGAATTTTCTAAGTAATTTACTTTATAATTTACTGAGAATTTTCTGAGAATTTACTAAGTAATTTAATGTCAATTTATTGAATAATTTACCGAGTAATTTACTGGGAATTTACTGAGTGATTTACTCTGAATTTGCTGAGTGAATTACTTACCTATTTACTGGGTAATGTTCTGAGTAATTTACTGAGAATTCAAAGGGTAATTTACTGAGATTTTATTGAGTAATTTATCGTGAAATTATGAAAAATTTACTTTGAATTTTCTAAATAATTTACTGAGGATTTACGAGGAATTTACTGAGTAATTAATTGAGAATTTACTGAATAATTTACTTAGAATTTACTGGGAATTTATTTAGAATTTTCTAACTAATTTACTTTATAATTTATGAGAATTTTTTGGGAATATACTGAGTAATTTAATGAGAATTTACTGAGTAATTTACCGAGTAATTTACTAGGAATTTACTGAGTGATTTACTCAGAATTTACAAAGTAATATACTTAGCAATTTACTAGGTAATGTTCTGAGTAATTAGCTGAGAATTCAAGGAGTAATTTACTGAGATTTTCTTGAGTAATTTACCGTGAAATTATGAAAAATTTACTTCGGATTTTCTAAATAATTACTGAGGATTTACTAGGAATTTACTGAGTAATTAATTGAGAATTTATAGAATAATTTATTGAGAATTTCTTGGAAATTTAATTGGTAATTTACTGAGAATTTTAAACTAATTTACTGAGAATTTACTGGGAATTTATTGAGAATTTTCTAAGTAATTTTCTTCATAATTTACTGAGAATTTTCTGAGTAATTTTATAAGAATTTACCAAGTAATTTACTGGGAATTTATTGAGTGATTTACTTCGAATTTACTGATTAATTTATTTTCCAATTTACTGGGTAATGTTCTGAGTAATTTACTGAGATTTTATTGAGTAATTTACCATGAAATTATGAAAAAATTTATGTCGAATTTTCTAAATAATTTACTGAGGATTTACTAGGAATTTACTGAGTAATTAATTGAGAATTTACTGAATAATTTATTGAGAATTTATTGGGAATTTAATTAGTAATTTACTGAATAATTTACTGAGAATTTACTGGGAATTTATTGAGAATTTTTTAACTAATTTACTTTATAATTTACTGAGAATTTTCTGGGAATATACTGAGTAATTTAATGAGAATTTACTAAGTAATTTATCGAGTAATTTACTGGGAGTTTACTAAGTGATTTACTCAGAATTTACTTAGGAATTTACTAGGTAATGTTCTGAGTAATTTGCTGAGAATTCAATGAGTAATTTACTGAGATTTTCTTGAGTAATTTAACGTGAAATTATGAAAAATTTACTTCGGATTTTTTAAATAATTACTGAGGATTTACTAGGAATTTACTGAGTAATTAATTGAGAATTTAAATTTCTTGGGAATTTAATTGGTAATTTACTGAGAATTTCCTAAGTAATTTACTAAGAATTTACTGGGAATTTATTGAGAATTTTCTAAGTAATTTACTTCATAATTTACTGAGAATTTTCTGTGAATTTACTGAGTAATTTAATGAGTAATTTACTTAGTAATTTACTGGGAATTTACTGAGTGGTTTACTCAGAATTTACTGAGTAATTTACTTACCTATTTACTGGGTAATGTTCAGAGTAATTTACTTAGAATTCAATGAGTAATTTACTGAGATTTTATTGAGTAATTTACCGTGAAATTACGAAAATTTTACTTCGAATTTAGTAAATAATTTACTGAGGATTTACGAGGAATTTACTAAATAATTAATTGAAAATTTACAAAATAATTTACTGAGAATTTACTGGGAATTTATTGAGAATTTTCTAACTAATTTACTCTATAATTTGCTGAGAATTTTCTGGGAATATACTGAGTAATTTAATGAGAATTTACTGAGTAATTTACCGAGTAATTTACTGGGAATTTACTGAGTGATTTACTCAGAATTTACTAGGTAATGTTCTGAGTAATTTGCTGAGAATCAATGAGTAATTTACTGAGATTTTCTTGAGTAATTTACTGTGAAATTATGAAAAATTTACTACGGATTTTCTAAATAATTACGGAGGATTTACTAGGAATTTAGAGAGTAATTAAATTAGAATTTACTGAATAATTTATTGAGAATTCTTGGGAATTTAATTCGTAATTTACTGAGAATTTCCTAAGTAATTTACTGAGAATTTACTCGGAATTTATTGAGAATTTTCTAAGTAATTTAATTCATAATTTACTGAGAATTTTCTGAGTAATTAAATGAGAATTTATCGAGTAATTTACTGGGAATTTACTAAGTGATTTACTTCGAATTTACTGATTAAGTTATTTACCAATTTACTTGGTAATGTTCTGAGTAATTTACTTAGAATTCAATGTGTAATTTACTCCGATTTTATTGAGTAATTTACCGTGAAATTATGAAAAATTTTCTTCGAATTTTTAAAATAATTTGCTGAGTATTTGCTAGGAATTTACTGAGTAATTAATTGAAAAATTATTGAATAATTTATTGATAATTTCTTTTGAATTTAACTAGTAATTTACTGAGAATTTACCAGGAATTTATTGAGAATTTTGTAATAAATTTACTTTATAATTTTCTGAGAATTTTCTGGAAATTTACTGAGTAATTTAATGAGAATTTACTAAGTAATTTACGTAGTAATTTACTGGGAATTTACTGAGTGATTTACTCAGAATTTACTGCGTAATTTACTTACCTATTTACTGGGTAATGTTCTGCGTAATTTACTGAAAATTCAATAAGTAATTTACTGAGATTTTATTGAGTAATTTACCATGAAATTACGAAAAATTTACTTCAAAATTTCTAAATAATTTACTGAGGATTTACTAGGAATTTACTGAGTAATTAATCGAGAATTTACTGAATAATTTACTGAGAATTTTCTAACTTATTTACTTTTTAATTTACTGGGAATTTTCTAGGAATATACTGAGTAATTTAATGAGAATTTACTGGGTAATTTACTGAGTAATTTACTGAGTGATTTACTCAGAATTTACCAAGTAATTTACTTAGCAATTTACTAGGTAATGTTCTGAGTAATTTGCTGAGAATTCAATGAGTAATGTACTGAGATTTTTTTTAGTAATTTACCGAGAAATTATGAAAAATTTAATTCGAATTTTCTAAATAATTACTGAGGATTTACTAGGAATTTACTGAGTAATTAATTAAGAACTTACTGAATAATTTATTGAGAATTTCTTGGGAATTTAATTGGTAATTTACTGAGAATTTCCTAAGTAATTTACTGAGAATTTACTGAAAATTTATTGTGAATTTTCTAGGTAATTTACTTCATAATTTACTGAAAATTTTCTTAGTAATTTAATGAGAATTTACCAAGTAATTTACTGGAAATTTACTAATTAATTTATTTTCCAATTTACTGGATAATGTTCTGAGTAATTTACTGAGAATTCAATGAGTAATTTACTCTGATTTTATTCAGTAATTTACCGTGAAATAATGAAAAATTTACTTCGAATTTTCTAAATAATTTACTGAGTAATTAATTGAGAATTTACTAAATAATTTATTGAGAATTTCTTGGGAATTTAATTAGTAATTTACTGAGAATTTATTGGGAATTTATTGAGAATTTTCTAAGTAATTTACTTTATAATTTACTGATAATTTTCTAGGAATTTACTGAGTAATTTAATGAGAATTTACTGAGTAATTTATCGAGTAATTTACTGGGAATTTACTGAGTGATTTACTCAGAATTTACTAAGTAATTTACTTACCTATTTACTGGGTAATGTTCTGAGTAATTTACTGAGAATTCAATGGATATTTTTCTGAGATTTTATTGAGTAATTTACCGTGAAATTACGAAAAATTTACTTCAAATTTTCTAAATAATTTACTGAGGATTTATAAGGAATTTACTGAGTAATTAATTAAGAATTTACTGAATAATTTACTGAGAATTTACTGGGAATTTATTGAAAAATTTTCTAACTAATTTACTTTATAATTACTGAGAATTTTCTGAGAATATACTGAGTAATTTAATGAGAATTTACTGAGTAATTTACCAAGCAATTTGCTGGGAATTTACTGAGTGATTTACTCTAAATTTACTAAGTAATTTACTTAGCAATTTACTAGGTAATGTTCTGAATAATTTGCTGAGAATTCAAAGAGTAATTTACTGAGATTTTCTTGAGTAATTTATCGTGAAATTATGAAAAATTTACTTCGGATTTTTTAAATAATTACTGAGGATTTACTAGGAATTTACTGAGTAATTAATTGAGAATTTACAGAATAATTTATTGAGAATTTCTTGGGAATTTAATTGATAATTTACTGAGAATTTTCTAAGTAATTTACTGAGAATTTACTGGGAATTTATTGAGAATTTTCTAAGTAATTTTCTTCATAATTTACTGAGAATTTTCTGAGTAATTTTATAAGAATTTACCAAGTAATTTATTGGGAATTTACTGAGTGATTTACTTCGAATTTACTGAATAATTTATTTTCCAATTTTCTGGGTAATGTTCTGAGTAATTTACTCAGATTTTATTGAGTAATTTACCGGGAAATTATGAAAAATTTACTTCAAATTTTCTAAATAATTACTGAGGATTTACTAGGGATTTATTAAGTAATTAATTGAGAATTTACTGAATAATTTATTGAGAATTTTCTAAGTAATTTACTTCATAATTTACAAAGAATTTTTTTACTAATTTAATGAGAATTTACCGATTAATTTACTGGGAATTTATTGAGTGATTTACTTCGAATTTACGGATTAATTTATTTTCCAATTTACTAGGTAATGTTCTGACTAATTTACTTAGAATTCAATGAGTAATTTACTCAGATTTTATTGAGTAATTTATCGTGAAATTATGAAAAATTTATTTTGAATTTTCTAAATAATTTACTGAGTAATTAAATGAGAATTTACTGAATATTTTATTGAGAATTTCTTGGGAATTTAATTAGTAACTTACTGAGAATTTATTGTCAACTTATTAAGAATTTTCTGGGAATTTACTGAGTAATTTAATGAGAATTTGCCGAGTAATGTACTGGGAATTTACTGAGTGATTTACTCAGAATTTACTGAGTAATTTACCTACCTATTTACTGGGTAATGTTCTAAGTAATTTACTTAGAATTCAATGAGTAATTTACTGAGATTCTATTGAGTAATTTACCGTGAAATTACGAAAAATTTACTTCGAACTTTCTAAATAATTTTCTGAGGATTTACGAGGAATTTACTGAGTAATTAATTGAGAATTTACTGAATAATTTACTGAGAATTTACTGGAAATTTATTGAGAATTTTCTAACTAATTTACTTTATAATTTACTAAGAATTTTCTGGGAATATACTGAGTAATTTAATGAGAATTTACTGAGTAATTTACCGAGTAATTTACTGGGAATTTACTGAGTGATTTACTCAGAATTTACTAAGTAATTTACTTAGCAATTTACTAGGTATTGTTCTGAGTAATTTGCTGAGAATTCAAGGAGTAATTTACTGAGATTTTCTTAAGCAATTTACCGTGAAATTATGAAAAAGTTACTTCAGATTTTCTAAATAATTACTGAGGATTTACTAGGAATTTACTGAGTAATTAATTGGGAATTTATAGAATAATTTATTGAGAATTTCTTGGAAATTTAATTGGTAATTTACTGAGAATTTTCTAAGTAATTTACTGAGAATTTACTGGGAATTTATTGAGAATTTTCTAAGTAATTTACTTCATAATTTACTGAGAATTTTCTGAGTAATTTTATAAGAATTTACCAAGTAATTTACTGGGAATTTACTGATTGATTTACTTCGAATTTACTGATTAATTTATTTTCCAATTTACTGGGTAATGTTATGAGTAATTTACTGAGATTTTATTGAGTAATTTACAATGAAATTATGAAAAATTTACGTCAAATTTTCTAAATAATTTACTGAGGATTTACTAGGAATTTACGGAGTAATTAATTGAGAATTTATTGAATAATTTATTGAGAATTTCTTGGGAATTTAATTAGTAATTTACTGAGAATTTACTGCGAATTTATTGATAATTTTCTAAGTAATTTACTTTATAATTTACTGAGGATTTTCTGGGAATTTACTAAGTAATTTAATGAGAATTTACTTAGTAATTTACCGAGTAATTTACTGGGAATTTACTGTGTGATTTACTCTGAATTTACTGAGTAATTTACTTACCTATTTATTGGGTAATGTTCTGAGTAATTTACTGAGAATTCAATGAGTAATTTACTTATATTTTATTGAGTAATTTACCATGAAATTATGAAAAATTTACTTGGAATTTTCTAAATAATTTACTGAGGATTTACTAGGAATTTACAGAGTAATTAATTGAGAATTTACTGCATAATTTATTTAGAATTTCTTGGGAATTTAATTAGTAATTTACTGAGAATTTACTGGGAATTTATTGATAATTTTCTGAGTAATTTACTTTATAATTTACTGAGAATTTTCTGAGAATTTACTAAGTAATTTAATGTCAATTTATTGAGTAATTTACCGAGTAATTTATTGGGAATTTACAGAGTGATTTACTCAGAATTTACTAAGTAATTTACTTACCTATTTACTGGGTAATGTTCTGAGTAATTTACTGAGAATTCAATGAGTAATTTACTGAGATTTTATTGAGTAATTTACCGTGAAATTAGGAAAAATTACTTCGAATTTTCTAAATAATTTACTGAGAATGTACGAGAAATTTACTGAATAATTAATTGAGAACTTACTGAATAATTTACTGAGAATTTACTGGGAATTTATTGAGAATTTTCTAACTAATTTACTTTATAATTTACTGAGAATTTTCTGGGAATATACTGAGTAATTTAATGAGAATTTAGTGAGTAATTTACCGAGTAATTTACTGGGAATTTACTGAGTAATTTACTCAGAATTTACTTAGTCATTTACTAGGTAATGTTCTGAGTAATTTGCTGAGAATTCAATGAGTAATTTACTGAGATTTTCTTGAGTAATTTAGCGTGAAATTATGAAAAATTTACTTCGGATTTTCTAAATAATTACTGAGGATTTACTAGGAATTTACTGAGTAATTAATTGAGAATTTAAATTTCTGGGGAATTTAATTGGTAATTTACTGAGAATTTCTTAAGTAATTTACTAAGAATTTACTGGGAATTTATTGAGAATTTTCTAAGTAATTTACTTCATAATTTACTGAAAATGTTCTGAGTAATTTATTGAGAATTTACTAAGTAATTTACTGGGAATTTACTTTATAATTTACTGAGAATTTTTTGTGAATTTACTGAGTAATTTAATAAGAATTTACTGAGTAATTTACTTAGTAATTTACTGGGAATTTACTGTGTGATTTACTCAGAATTTACTGAGTAATTTACTTACCTATTTACTGGGTAATGTTCTGAGTAATTTACTTAGAATTCAATGAGTAATTTACTGAGATTTTATTGAGTAATTTACCGTGAAATTACGAAAAATTTACTTCGAATTTTCTAAATAATTTACTGAGGATTTACGAGGAATTTACTGAATAATTAATTGAAAATTTACAGAATAATTTACTGAGAATTTACTGGGAATTTATTGAGAATTTTCTAACTAATTTACTTTATAATTTACTGAGAATTTTCTGGGAATATACTAAGTAATTTAATGAGAATTTACTGAGTAATTTACCGAGTAATTTACTAGGAATTTACTGAGTGATTTAATCAGAATTTACTTTGTAATTTACTTAGGAATTTACTAGGTAATGTTCTGAGTAATTTGCTGAGAATCAATGAGTAATTTACTGAGATTTTCTTGAGTAATTTACTGTGAAATTATGAAAAATTTAATTCAGATTTTCTAAATAATTACGGAGGATTTACTAGGAATTTACTGAGTAATTAAATTAGAATTTACTGAATAATTTATTGAGAATTCTTGGGAAATTAATTGGTAATTTACTGAGAATTTCTTAAGTAATTTACTAAGAATTTACTGGGAATTTATTGAGAATTTTCTAAGTAATTTACTTCATAATTTACTGAGAATTTTCTGGGAATATACTGAGTAATTTAATGAGAATTTACCAAGTAATTTACTGGGAATTTACTGAGTAATTTACTTACCTATTTACTGGGTAATGTTCTGAGTAATTTACTGAGAATTCAATGAGTAATTTACCGAG
>NW_021025411.1:929457-947037 GCF_004153795.1 Camellia sinensis
CTTTGCCTTTAGAGAGAGAAGCTCTAGAGAAAGGAGGAGAAGTTCTTGAGTGAGAATAGATCTTCCAAGCTTGATCTTCGAGGTTTGAACCGTTGGATTCGAGTTTGAGGTTAGAATCTTAACCTACTCTTGTTGTTCTTATTGATCATCTAGCAGCATTGCATGATCGAATCTGTTTTGGACCATCGTGTTAAAAAGAGCTATGCTATCTTGTTTTAAAAGTCCCTTGTGCTGGAGGACTCTAAACTTTCGCAGCACTAAGTATAAAAGGATACGGTCCTTTCTTGGAAAGACTATCGTGTTAAAGCGGGCTTCGGGCCTAAGTAACACAAGACTGTCGTGTTAAAACGGGCTACGGGCCTAAGTAACGCAAGACCATCGTGTTAAAAGGAGCTACGGGCTTAAGTAACACAAGTCCCTTGTGCTGGAGGACTATAAACTTTCGCAGTACCTTTGACTAATCGATTATGGATCGTGCAGTCCTTGTTTTGCCACTGACGGTTTCCCGCGTGGACTTGTTTGTTCGGAAAGCTTGATTTGTGTTTTTCCGATGCCAGTGAGCATCCCTTGAGACTTGTAAGACTTAATATATGAATACGGTTCATCTCTTGTTTTGATAAAGTTTTGATGTGTTTTGCTTTGAAAAGATCTCGGCTAATATTCGTACGATTTTGGCATGTTTTGTTTTGAAAGACTTCGGCTATATTCATGCAAAACCTTTATTACTAGTACCATTCACTGAGTATCCAAGCTCACCCTCTCTATATATATGTAGGTGATGAGTAGGACGTCGGCGACGCCTAGAATGTGTTTTTGAAAGCTGGTTTTGGATCCATGATTTTGTCGGCTTTGTTTGTATTCACGTCGGCGATGTCATTTCTTTTATGTCGGTGAATCTTGAAAATCATGCTTCTTGGCTTGTATTCATTGTCATTTTTGTATATGTCGGCTCGAGAAGCCTTTTGATCAAGATGTAATACATATTTTGCTTTGTTGTATTCAAGTTGTAAAGATGTATGCCATTTCATTAGACTTATGCACTGCTCTTATGGACCACTTGTATTTTGATTTATTGCTTCCGCATTTGTGAGCCCCCTATATCTATACTCTGATTGTGTTAAACTTTTGAAAGTTGGCCTTCGGTAATTACGGATTACTGGCCATCAAGGCACCAAACTACTAGGGGCGGTTTGGGGTCGTGACAAATTTACTGAGTAATTTAATGAGAATTTACTGAGTAATTTACTTAGTAATTTACTGGGAATTTACTGAGTGATTTACTCAGAATTTACTGAGTAATTTACTTACCTATTTACTGAGTAATGTTCTGAGTAATTTACTTAGAATTCAATGAGTAATTTACTGAGATTTTATTGAGTAATTTACCATGAAATTACGAAAAATTTACTTCGAATTTTCTAAATAATTTACTGAGGAATTTACTGAATAATTAATTGAGAATTTACCGAATAATTTACTGAGAATTTACTGGGAATTTATTGAGAATTTTCTAACTAATTTACTTTATAACTTACTGAGAATTTTCTGGAAATATATTGAGTAATTTAATGAGAATTTACTGAGTATTTTATTGAGTAATTTACTGGGAATTTACTAAGTGATTTATTCAGAATTTGCTTAGTAATTTACTTAGGAATTTACTAGGTAATGTTCTGAGTAATTTGCTGAGAATTCAATGAGTAATTTACTGAGATTTTCTTGAGTAATTTACCGTGAAATTATGAAAAATTTGCTTCGGATTTTGTAAATAATTACTGAAGATTTACTAAGAATTTACTGAGTAATTAATTGAGAATTTACTGAATAATTTATTGAGAATTTTTGGGAATTTAATTGGTAATTTACTGAGAATTTTGTAGCAACCCTCACCTTACCCTTGTCATACTTGCATACATTCATGCATGATCTTGTCTTGTTATGTTGTTTTGCAAGTTTTGCCTTGCCTTGTTTTGTTTAAGTGTTGCTTGCGTGATTTTGTTCCTTGCTTGGTGTGTAGCCGAGGTCATCTTGAGCTTAGTTCACCTCTGAACCTTTGTACTTAGAACCGTTTTGGAAGGTCGACCCCCATCTTCACCCGGGCATGTTTGCTGAGATGTTTTGCACTTAGTGATCCTTGTCTTTGGGCAGGTATGGCCTAGACCGAGGTGTGGCACACCTCGGCCAAGGTGTGGCACAACTTAGTCAAGTGTCGTCCTCCCTAGCCGATGTCTTTGTTACTCTGTTGCCGAAGCTTTAACTTTAGCCGATGTCATTACTTGCCGATGTGTTTTGCCTTAGCTTGCTGCATACGCTTTGTCATAGACTTGTCTTATCAATCAATCACCTTTTGAGTTGAACCAACCTAGTAGCGCCATGTGTCCGAGCTGATTGTTAAGACAGCCGGCAGACCTAGAGACAAATCAATCTGTCTCAAATCTTTGCCTTTAGAGAGAGAAGCTCTAGAGAAAGGAGGAGAAGTTCTTGAGTGAGAATAGATCTTCCAAGCTTGATCTTCGAGGTTTGAACCGTTGGATTCGAGTTTGAGGTTAGAATCTTAACCTACTCTTGTTGTTCTTATTGATCATCTAGCAGCATTGCATGATCGAATCTGTTTTGCATGTCATGCATCGATCTGAAGTTGGTTTCGAAAGAGAAGGATAGTAATCACATGTTCTTGAAGAAAGTCTCGTTTTGATCCGAAAGTTTGGAGCAAAAATTATGTTTTTGTGTTTGTTCTTGCATGATCTTCTTGTATGGGTACCCAGGTCCATGTTTTGAACTCATGGCATGAAATCTCAGATTTTTGTAACAAGTTATAATCTTTGCATTCATCTTCTTCATGATCATGTTCTTCATGCTCTTCAAAGGGAAACCCAGGTTTTCCCAACTTTGCTTTTGAATGAGGCCATCGGGACCACACCTCGGCAAGGAGGTGTAGGACCTCGGCAAAGACCTAGTCGGTACCCAGTGTGTTTTCATGACGGAAGCAGTGTTTAAACTACCAGCATGTTTTGCTTTGTTATTGACTTGGATCTGGTGAGAATGCCGGGATCATCTGCATGCATATAAAGCTTGTTTTGAGAATGTGATTGCCATATGATTGTAGGTCCTTGATCTTTGCTTTGAGCCTACACCCGAGGAGATCTAAGTGAGTGGTATTTTTAATAAAGCTATGTTATACTGTTTTGATAAATCTTGCTTTGCTTTGTTTTGACGAAAGTATTTGTTAAGCATGAATGAATAGCTCTGTTTTGATGTATCAAGTATAAGCTTTGTTTTGATGTCATTCTTGAAAAGTCCCTTGTACTGGAGGACTATAAACTTTCGCAGTACCAAGTATAAAAGTCCCTTGTGCTGGAGGACTCTAAACTTTCCCAGCACTAAATATAAAAGGATACGGTCCTTCTTGGAAAGACTATCGTGTTAAAGCGGGCTACGGGCCTAAGTAACACAAGACTATCGTGTTAAAACGGGCTACGGGCCTAAGTAACACAAGACCATCGTACTAAAAAGAGCTACGGGCTTAAGTAACACAAGTCCCTTGTGCTGGAGGACTGTAAACTTTCGCAGTACCTTTGACTAAGCTTGATTTGTGTTTTGCCGATGCCAGTGAGCATCCCTTGAGACTTGTAAGACTTGATAGATGAATACGGTTCATCTCTTGTTTTGATAAGGTTTTGATGTGTTTTGCCAATGTCAGTAAGCATCCCTTGAGACTTGTAAGACTTGATAGATGAATACGGTTCATCCCTCATTTCAATAAGGTTTTGATGTGTTTTGCCAATGTCAGTAAGCATCCCTTGAGACTTGTAAGACTTGATAGATGAATACGGTTCATCAAAAGTTTTGATAAAGCTTTGATGTGTTTTGCTCTGGAAGGATCTCGGCTAATATTCATATGGTCTTGGCATGTTTTGTTTGGAAAAGACTTCGGCTATATTCATGCAAAACCCTTATTACTAGTACCATTCACTGAGTATCCAAGCTCACCATCTCTATATATATATATATATGTAGGTGATGGAGATAGTGCCGACGTCGGCGAGCCTAGAATGTGTTTTTTTTGAAAGCTTGTTTTGGATTTTGTTCATGTCGGCTTGACTTGTTCTATGTCGAAAAATTTGTATTACGTCGGCAAATCTTGAAGATTATGCTTTCTTTGGCTTGTAATCATTGTTTGCACATGTTTCGGCTCTAGAAGCCTTTTGATCAAGTTCTGATATGTATTTCGTTTATTATCCAACCGAATGATGAGAAACTGTCATGTATGTCATTACATTTGATCTATGCACAGCTCTTAGGACCACTTGTATTTTGATTTATTGTTTCCGCATCTGTGAGCCCCTATACTATACTCTGATTTTGTTGAACTTTTGAAGGTTGGCCTTCGGTAATCTCGGATTGCTGGCCATCACGGCACCAAAACTACTAGGGGCGGTTTGGGGTCGTGACAAATCCTAAGATAATTTATTGAGAATTTACTGGGAATTTATTGAGAATTTTCTAAGTAATTTACTTCATAATTTACTGAGAATTTCTTGAGTAATTTAATGAGAATTTACCGGAGTAATTTACTGGGAATTTACTGAGTGATTTACTTCGAATTTACTGATTAATTTATTTTCCAATTTACTGGGTAATGGTTCTGAGTAATTTACTGAGAATTCAATTGAGTAATTACTCAGATTTACTTCGAGTAATTTACCGTAAAATTATGAAAAATTTACTTCGAATTTTCTAAATAATGTACTGAGTAATTAATTTAGAATTTGGTGAATAATTTATTAAGAAATTCTTTGGAATTTAATTAGTAATTTACTGAGTATTTACTGGGAATTTATTGAGAGTTTTCTAAGTAATTTACTTTATAATTTTCTGAGAATTTTCTAGGAATTTACTGAGTAATTTAATGTGAATTTACTGAGTAATTTAGCGAGTAATTTACTGGGAATTTACTGTGCGATTTACTCAGAATTTACTGAGTAATTTACTTACTTATTTACTAGGTAATGTTCTGAGTAATTTACTGAGAATTCAATAAGTAATTTACTGAGATTTTATTGAGTAATTTACCGTGAAATTACGAAAAATTACTTCGAATTTTCCAAATAATTTATTGAGGATTTACGAGGAATTTGCTGAGTAATTAATTGAGAATTTACTGAATAATTTATTGAGAATTTACTGGGAATTTATTGAGAATTTTCTAACTAATTTACTTTATAATTTACTAAGAATTTTCTGAGAATTTACTGAGTAATTTTCCGAGTAATTTACTGGAAATTTACTGAGTGATTTACTCAGAATTTACTAAGTAATTTACTTAGCAATTTACTAGGTAATGTTCTGAGTAATTTGCTGAGAATTCAATGAGTAATTTACTGAGATTTTCTTGAGTAATTTACCGTGAAATTATGAAAAATTTAATTCGGATTTTCTAAATAATTACTGAGGATTTACTAGGAATTTACTGAGTAATTAATTGAGAATTTACTGAATAATTTATTGAGAATTTCTTGGGAATTTAATTGGTAATTTACTGAGAATTTACTGGGAATTTATTGAGAATTTTCTAAGTAATTCACTTCATAATTTCTTGAAAATTTTCTGAGTAATTTAATTAGAATTTACCGAGTAATTTACTGGAATTTACTGAGTGATTTACTTCGAATTTACTGATTAATTTATTTACCAATTTACTGGGTAATGTTCTGAGTAATTTACTGAAAAATCAATGAGTAATTTACTGAGATTTTCTTGAGTAAGTTACCGTGAAATTATGAAAAATTTACGTCGAATTTTCTAAATAATTTACTGAGGATTTACTAGGAATTTACTGAGTAATGAATTGAGAATTTACTGAATAATTTCTTGATAATTTCTTGGGAATTTAATTAGTAATTTACTGAGAATTTTATGGGAATTTACTGAGTAATTTAATGAGAATTTACTTAGTAATTTGCCGAGTAATTTACTGGGAATTTACTGAGTGATTTACTCAGAATTTACTGAGTAATTTGCTTACTTATTTACTGGGTAATGCTCTGAGTAATTTACTTAGAATTCAATGATTAATTTACTGAGATTTTATTGAGTAATTTACCATGAAATTACGAAAAATTTACTTCAAATTTTTTAAATAATTTACTGAGGATTTACTAGGAATTTGCTGAGTAATTAATTGAGAATTTACTGAATAATTTACTGAGAATTTTCTAACTAATTTACTTTATAATTTACTGAGAATTTTCTGGGAATATATTGAATAATTTAATGACAATTTACTGAGTAATTTACCGAGTAATTTTCTGGGAATTTACTGAGTGATTTACTCAGAATTTACTAACTAATTTACTTAGCAATTTACTGGGTAATGTTCTGAGTAATTTGCTGAAAATTCAATGAGTAATGTACTGAGATTTTATTGAGTAATTTACCGTGAAATTATGAAAAATTTACTTCAAATTTTCTAAATAATTACTGAGGATTTACTAGTGAGAGAGAGATTTATGATCTGAGATTGGGCCGTGACATTAGCCGGACAAGATTTGGGCCGAGGTATTGGGCTCCAAGATCAGGCCGTGATATTGCTCGGTAATGGCAAAGCCCACGTGGAACCGAGTTATATGATCTCAGTTCCGCGAAGGCCGGACAGGTGAAGGAACAGCCTAGATGAGGCTCCCCGGCTCACGCGTTGCAAGGTTGTAATGCACGCACCTTAACCCGGTAGGAAGGCCTGTGCTTGGAGCTTGGCCGAGAAGGTCTTTGGCTGACTGGCGTTACCAATCTCCAGCTCAGCTTCGCCGGAATACAGTTGAGCACGGTTGGAATTAAGCCCGGTAGTAGGAAACTACGACATCAACTGCACTTGGGCATGTTCAGTATGGCCGTTGATAGCCGAGATAATGTTGCCCGGCTGCCGTGCTCCCAGCTGAGTGGGCTGGCAGTTGGGTTAGGTGATGTATAGCAAGATTTGTGCTGACAGATGGGATAACAGAGCCACATGTCGAGAGACCAATGGGAGTAGATTTGGGGCGCAGAAGGGTATATAAGCATGTCTGCGCCCCCCATACGCGATACAGGAACACTTTGTAAGGAAATTCTTACACTCAAACACTCCTCTCTCTCTCTCTCTATCCTGAGGTGTGCGCTAACTCGATCGTCGGAGGGTTTTTCCGGCCACATACCGCCGAGTAGCTCACCGTTATTTGCTCGCAGGTGACCGGATAGAAGCAAAGCCTGGAAGAAAGGAGTGCGGGCTCGACTGAATATTTGCTCCCCGTACAATTGACGCCGTCTGTGGGAACCTTGACAAACAAAACCTTGTCTTCCAGGCTCGTCTGATCGCCGTCCATGGCGAACAACGATGAGTTTCCGTTGTCTGCCATAGACGGAGCCACCCCGGAGTTCACCCGAAGGAGAGAAGGACCTCCCGCTATCCATCCAATGGCGGACTTGGAGACACCCACCGGAGAACAGTCAGGAGACGCGCGGGATAAGCGCGGAAGAAGTTATGGTCATTCACGAAGTCCAGACGGTCATCGGCGGCGGAGAGAATCACATGCCCGACTTCTGGAACTCAAGTTGAGGGACCAAGATGCTGTCATCCGGCGAATTGCGGCGGAGATGGAGGAGCTGAAGCGGCATGTCAAGGGGAAGGGTGTAGATGGAGTGGTAGACCACAGTGAGCGTACCCCATCCCGCCGTTCAGGCAGTTAGAGTCAGTGACACACTCCATCCATTTCCATTACCAGAAGTTACAAGGTTGGTGATTCAGGTGTGCGCGCAGAAAATTCCAGCGCGCAGGATAGCACCTACCAGCCCTCGCGTCCGGTGACGACGTCGAGGTACTCATATTCCGCTCACTCAGAGGATTTGCGGGCAGTCTTGAAGGAATGAGCTCACCGACGGGAGGCTCAAAGGGTGCTGGCGTTTCAACGGCTATCCTATGGGGTTCACGCCAGCGAGGAGGTTAGAATACCTCCACCCTGCCAAGCAGCACCACTCTTTGTAGATACAGACTTGGCCAGGCTGAGCGCCACCCCTTTTTCCCTGGAAATAGAAACAACACCGCTTCTGGCAGGCTTCCACCAGCCTAAGTTCACACTCTACGACGGAAAAACCGATCCTTACATGCATGTAAGCCACTTCCGACAGGTTATGGCCGGACATAGGCGAAATGACGGACTTATGTGCCTAATCTTCCTGTCAAGTTTAGGCGAGCTAGGCTTGAAATGGTTCGAGAGGTTGCCGGAAGGGAGTATACAAAGGTGGCATCAGTTGGCCGAAGCCTTTGTGACGCGCTTCAAAACCAACACAAAAACACCAATGGAAGTCGATCACTTACTAAGTGTCAAGATGGAACCGAGCGACACACTGAAGGCATACAACTCCAGGTACTGGGAGACCTTCAACGAGATCTTGGATTGCCCGATCAACCTTGCAATCACGCAATACAAGCGCGGTCTCCTGGTCGGACATAGACTGCGGGACTCGCTTACCATGCACCAGCCGACGTCCATGGGCCAACTCATGCAACGCATCAATGAGCATATTCGAGTTGAGAATGATGCGTCGGCGTCTACCGCGAAGTCAGTTCCGGTAGCGACAGACAAGAAGGCTGGAAAAGTGCATACCGTCGGACAGGAGTCCGGCCAATCTACTGACCGCGCTGAGGAATCGGACCATGGATCGAATCAGAAAAACCTGGGTAGATGACGTCAGAATGACCGGGATGACTACCCACGGGATGACGCAGCCGATGCAAACAGGAGGTTGAAAGCAAGGACCGGCATCACCACGGTCTTTAAGATTCCAATTTATCGCATACTTAGCGAAATCCGTGACGAGGAGTATGTCTGGTTTCCCGCTAAGTTGGGTGATAGACAGAAGGGCTTCAATCCAAAATACCATTGTACATTTCACCGGGAGTGAGGCCACAGAACAGAGGACTGTTTGCCTTTGAGGCAACACTTGGAAGAGCTAGTCGCAGTCGGGCACCTGGATCTTTACATTGATGGGGGCGTTAAGGCAAATCAGGTTCCGGTTGATCCGCGGGGACTGGATGACCGAGATGCACCTCCTCAAGGGGTTGTGAATGTCATCCACGGCATAGTGGAACCGGCGCATGTTTGCGAGATCCGTGGTATGATCAAGAAGGCAGAGCACATGAGGGAAGTTTTGTCAGTTCAGCCTGCGCTCAAGAGGGGGAAGATGGAAGCGAAAGATGTGATCAGTTTCTCCTCAAGGGACTTGGAGCGCATTCAGACACCGCACAATGACGCCTTAGTAGTTACACTCCGCGTCAAAGATTTTGAAGTCAAACGGATCTTGATCGATCAGGGAAGCTCGGTTAAGATCATGTACTACGACGCTTTCAAACAGCTCAAGCTGCGAGATACGGATTTGGCCCCGGCGACATCGTCATTGGTTAGTTTCAACTCACAACCGGAGTGGCCTTTGGAAAAGATTATCCTGCCGGTCAAAGCGGGATCCGTGGTCAAACAGGTGGAGCTCTGGGTGTTACAGATGCCATCTACTTACAATTTGATCCTTGGAAGGGGGTGGCTTCACGCTATGCAAGCCGTGGCATCGACTTTTCACCAATTAATGAGATTCCCCTCGGCTATGGGGGCAATCGAGGAGATTTGGGGCGATCAGGTCATGTCAAAGCAGTGCTTCGTGACAGTCAACGGGAGCTGGGCTGCCAAAGGATTTGTTCAAATGATTGAGGGACCGGAGGACCAGGGTGTCTTGGATGATGTGGGCACCAAGGCCGAGGACAAAGCTGTCGAGGAATTGGTGGAGGTGCGAATTGATACAGAGCAGCCGAACAAGTTCTTCTTGCTCGGCTCAAGCCTTACAGCCACAGAACGGACCGAGATGGTTGAGTTTTTGATGGCCAACATCGAAGTTTTTGCATGGTCGCCTTACGACATGCCCGGCCTCGATCCAAGTTTTATTTGCCATCATCTTAATGTCTTCCCCGAAGCCAAGCCAGTCATTTAGCGAACAAGGAGATCGGCGCTGCATCACGCCGAGGTAGTTGCGGAGGAAGTCAAGAATTTGCTGGAGGCACGAGCAATTCAAGAAGTGCACTATCCTCGGTGGATCTCAAATACAGTGGTAGTACCGAAGAAGAATGGGAAGTGGCGGGTTTGCGTTGATTACAAGACCGTCAACCGAGCTTGTCCGAAAGATAGCTTTCCTTTGCCTAGAATTGACCAGCTTGTGGATTTGACGGCTGGACATAACAGGCTAAGTTTCTTGGATGCCTACCGCGGCTATCATCAGATTGCCATGCATGGCCCTGATCGAGAAATCACCTCATTTACTACACCAAGGGGACTCTTCTGTTACCGAGTCATGCCTTTTGGTTTGAAGAACGCCGAGGCAACTTTTCAGAGGATGGTGACCAAGATGTTTGCTCCTTTGCTGGGCCAGACAATGGAAGCTTACATTGATGATATGGTGGTTAAAAGCCGGCATAGATCATTTGTCCGACTTGGCCGAGATGCTCACCATTCTCAAAAAGCACAAGCTACGCCTGAATGCGTCTAAGTATGCCTTCGGCGTGGGATCCAAAATTTTTTTGGGATTCCTAGTCACGAACCGAGGTATCGAAGCAGACCCTACACAAATCCAAGCCGTGCAAGAGTTAAAACAGCCTAGCTCTGCGAAAGACGTGCAGCATCTAGCCGGAATGACCGCCGCGCTTAATCGATTTATAAGTCGGTCATCAGATCGCTGCTGCCCTTTCTTTCAGTCCTTAAAATCAAAGTTCTCCTGGGATGAAGAGTGTGACCGAGCTTTGGCCGAGCTCAAGGAGTATCTGTCTTCAGCGCCACTGTTGGTCACACTAGAGCCTGGAGAAGAACTCTATCTTTATTTGGCCGTATCACAACATGCAGTCAGTGCGGTGCTTGTCCGGGCTGAAGGAATCAAGCACCTCCCCATCTTTTATGTCAGCAAAACTTTGCTACTGGCATAGTCGAGATACTTGCCGTTGGAGAAGCTTGCTTTGGCATTAATGATGGCTTCAAGAAATTTGGCGCACTATTTCCATGCACATACCGTCATCGTCTTGACCGAGTTCCCCCTCAAAGCTTTATTCGAGCGGGCAGACTTCTCCGGTCGGATTCTTAAGTGGGCGGTCGAGTTGGGACAGTTTGATGTGAAGTTCCAGCCGCGCAATGCCATCAAAGCCCAGACTTTGGCCGACTTCGTCGCCGAATTCTCACCTGGAACTCATCCGGTATGCCCGGTCGATATTACCGCGGCAGATGATGAGGTGTACGCAAGACCATCTGAGATACAACCAGTTGGTGGAGGTAGCGATGCGGAGTTTGCGCACACCACTGAAGCACCCTCAGTTTGTACGATTTTATCACCCGGTAATGCGATGACGGAGTTGAGTATCACCGACCAACCTGCTCTGTCCGGTCCCGCATCACCAAGGGGGACAGAAATAGAACCACACAACTCAGAACCTGCGGCCGGCATAATACCGCAACCTGGTGATTCGCCTACGGACTTGAGCATTGCAGATCAACTTGCTGAGTCCGGTGCCGAATCATCAAGGGTGACTGAATTGGAACCAATCAACACAGACCTTGAAATCGAACAGCCGAGCAGTCGTGACCCCATCAACCTTCAAGCCTTTCAGGACCCCTTAGAATGCTGGAAGCTCTTCGTGGGGGAGATGTGGAAACTTTTTGTTGATGGAGCCTCGAACCGTCACGGTGCCGGGCTAGGTATAGTTTTGATATCACCAGACGGGTTGACAATTGAACACTCTATCACCCTTGTCTTCCCAGCATCCAATAATGAGGCCGAGTACGAGGTGCTTTTGGCCGGTCTCAAGAGCGGGCTTCAGATGCAGGCATCAGAGTTAATGGTTTACAGTGATTCCTAACTTGTGGTTAACCAAGTTTCTGGGGTCTACCAGGCAAAGGATGACAGAATGATAAAGTACCAAGCTTTGGTTAGGGACCACATCAAGCGATTCCAGGCGATCAGGGTCCTACAGATCGGCTGAGAAGAAAATGACCGGGCAGATGAGCTGGCTGGCGTGGCCTCTATGGTTGACCGCTCATTTCCCAACCCTCTTTTGATTGAATTCCTATCGAGACCCAATATTGAAGAAACCGGGCAGCCGGAAGTATTCTGCGCCAAGCTAGGTCCTTCCTAGATGGACCCTATCATCGTTTTTCTCAGAGAACGGACTCTTCCAACTGACAAGAAGGAAGCACACAAAGTGCTTGTAAAGTCAAAGCAGTTTTGGCTCTCTCCTTCAGGCGTTTTGTACAAAAAGTCTTTCACCGGTCCTTACCTGAAGTGTGTGCACCCGAGTAGCGTGGAAACCTTCCTGTATGAAATTCACGAAGGCATCTGTGGCAGTCACATTGGGGGCAGGTTCTTGGCCTACCGAGCTATTTCACAAGGCTATTGGTGGCCGTGCATGCAAGCCGACGCCCAGAAATATGTTCGCAAGTGTGAAAAGTGCCAGAAGTTTGCACATCAAATCCACCAGCCGGCCAGAGAACTTCTTCCCCTCACCAGCCCTTGGCCTTTTGCAATGTGAGGGTTAGATATAGTGGGACCGCTCCCAACAGCACCAGGCAACCGCAAATTCTTCATCGCGGCAACGGACTACTTCACCAAGTGGGTTGAAGCTGAGCCTTTGGCAACAATTAAGGAGAAAGACGTGAAGCGGTTTGTCTGGCAGAATGTGGTAACACAGTTCGGCGTCCCCAAAATTTTGATCTCTGATAACGGTACCCAGTTTGATGGTCGCCTATTCAGAGGGTTTTGTGTAGATTTGAAGATTGAATTCTACAACTCCACACCGGCTTACCCACAGTCCAACGGTCAAGCCAAGGCGTCAAACAAGACCATTCTTGACGGGCTGAAGAAACGGCTGGAGAAGGCGAAAGGAAAGTGGGCTGAGGAACTCCCCAGCGTCCTCTGGGCATACCGTATAGCCCCTCGGCGGTCGACCGGGGAAACTCCATTTGCTTTAGCTTACAGCATGGAGGCGGTCATTCCATTGGAAGTTGGCATACCCACTCTCAGAAGTGAAAGTTTTGAGCCCGAGCTGAACACCGAGGCGATTGCTTTGGAATTGGATCTGGTGGAAGAGCGCCGGGAACAGGCTCTTATCCATGTGGCCGCCTACCAATAAGAGCTCTCCAGGAAGTACAACAAGACGGTGCACCCCAGACCGTTCAAGGTGGGTGATTGGGTCTTGAGGAAAGTTATGGGCAATACCCTGGTGCCAGGAGAAGGCAAGCTAGGTGCAAATTGGGAAGGACCCTACAAGGTAACCGGTCTGGCGGGCAAGGGGGCATACCACTTGGAGGATTTGGATGGTAGAGCAATCCCGCGGCCATGGAATGCGGCCAATCTCAAACTGTACTATTTCTAGCTTTTGTTTTCCTTTTGTGCAAAGTAATTTTTTGCCTTACACTTTAGAATGTAATTCTTTTTGTCAATATATAGAAGTGTCTTCTTTGACTAAGCATTTCGACTGATTGCTTTGATTACTTGAAATTTCCAACCGAGATGAATTACTCTGGTTGAAGGAGTTGGTGGTTTGTCCAACTCAGAGATCCCAACCGAGATGAATTACTCCGGTTGAAGGAGTTGGTGGTTCGTCCAACTCAGAGGTTACAACCGAGATGGGTTACTCCGGTTGAAGGAGTTGGTGGTTTGTCCAACTCAGAGATTTCGACCGAGATGAGTTACTCCGGTTGAAGGAGTTGATGGTTTGTTCAACTCAGAGATTCCAACCGAGATGAATTACTCCGGTTGAAGGAGTTGATGGTTTCAACTCAGGGATTCCAACCGAGATGAGTTACTCCGGTTGAAGGAGTTGATGGTTTCAACTCAGGGATTCCAACCGAGATGAGTTACTCCGGTTGAAGGAGTTGATGGTTTCAACTCAGGGATTCCAACCGAGATGAGTTACTCCGGTTGAAGGAGTTGATGGTTTCAACTCAGGGATTCCAACCGAGATGAGTTACTCCGGTTGAAGGAGTTGATGGTTTCAACTCAGGGATTCCAACCGAGATGAGTTACTCCGGTTGAAGGAGTTGATGGTTTCAACTCAGGGATTCCAACCGAGATGAGTTACTCCGGTTGAAGGAGTTGATGGTTTCAACTCAGGGATTCCAACCGAGATGAGTTACTCCGGTTGAAGGAGTTGATGGTTTCAACTCAGGGATTCCAACCGAGATGAGTTACTCCGGTTGAAGGAGTTGATGGTTTCAACTCAGGGATTCCAACCGAGATGAGTTACTCCGGTTGAAGGAGTTGATGGTTTCAACTCAGGGATTCCAACAGGAGGGGCAGAGAGCCCGGTTACATGTGCAAAGCAAAAAAAGCAATAGAAAAAAGAAAACTAAGCTAAGGGGGAGAGATTGGTGAATTCATCATCCGGAGTTATCTCCAAGTTCACTGCTGGAGATCGGTCTTCAACACCAGGCCCAGTTCGGCCGGGCTGCTCCTGTTCTGGTTGCTCCTCTCCGTCAGTATCTTCATCGGCCTCTTCATCTTCAAGCCCTTTCTCGGCCTCAGCCTACAATGCACTGAAGACGTCATTGGCATATGGCACGAGGTAGGCCGGCAGGGAAGCAGGCGGCGGGGTGGCAAAGACGTCAGTATCAGGACCCTAACCGAGATGCTCGTAGGAAGACTTCCAACCCGCTTTAAAGTAGATGTCTTGGGTAGCGAAGACCTGCTTCTTGTAGCTTTTCTCGGCTTCTAGGAAGCCGGCGTTGTTTGCATCTCGGCAGTCCTTCTTCCTTGACTTTTTCAGAGCGTCCAGCTCGGCCTGGAGCTCATCACGCTTCTTCTCGACCTCATCAAGCTGACCGTGCAACCTGTTGTTGTCAGCATTGGCAATTTGGAGAGATGCTTTTGCCCGGCCAAGCTCGGCTTGAAGGCTCTGGACTTGGCTGGCTGTGTCATTTGCCTTTTGCCGAAGTCTATGGATGCGTTCCATTACCAGGTGCTACTTTTGGATAGCCTGCAAGAAACGAATTTGATTAGTGAAGGAACCGGGCAAACACTCGTAAAATTTCAGTGGAAGTTGGATCCTTACCCTGGTCATGGATTTCACTGCTGATTTCACCAATCGGGTGTCAAGGACGTGATCGCTGCCAACCACGTCACTTGGCAGCAAGAGAGCTTTCGAGAGGTCAAAGGCCAACAAGTGCTCCTTATCGCCCTTGACAGAAGCATTTGCCGGGATATCTTGGCCCCGGTGCTTGAGCTGCGGCCGCCATGGTGGAATGGGATTAGCAGTGTTAGTGGGCTGCTCGGTTATTAGCTCGGCAACCAGCTCGGCAGTTGGATCTGCGCGAGGTCTTTTGCCTGCCCGGCAGGGTTGGCTGGATTGCCCGGCAGCTGGAGATGCCAGGGCAACCACAAGGCTGTTGGATTGACCAGCAGCATGAGACGGGGGAGAAATGCTTAGTATTTCGGCGGATGTGGCTGTGAGGAGATTCTTGATGCGGCTTCTTTTAGCCATCTCTTGTTCCTTGGTCAGCCGGATCAGCGGAACGTCTGGCAGATTTGGGTCTGGAGGAGGATTTGGAGCGCGGAGAAAGTCTGTAACTTTACTCCGGCGTGGAGCTGAGTATCTGTAGGTTGGAGTGTAACCGAGCAGCTCGTTGCAATCTCGGTGGCAACAGCGGAGCACGGTCTGAATTGCCTCTACGTTGGGAAATTGGTAGTTGGCTTGCAAGACTTGGATCGTTGCAAAAGAAACAAGAAAACTGGTTAATTACAGAATAAAGAAGGTAGGCTGACCGAGCAAGTTTGAGCGACTTACATGAGGAACCAAAGTTCTTGCTTATAAACCAGCCCGGTACATCGGCTGTTTCGTAATTGCCCGACACCCAGAAAAAATCGTTGCCGTGCAAGTCTTTATCTGGTGTGCCGGTTACAATTTTCTCCTTGCCCGGTCTGATTTTCAAATAATAGGCTAGGTCGTCACCGATGTGACCCATCGTGTATTGCCTTAATATCTCGGCTAAACCTAAGTTGGTGCCTAGCCGGTTGTTCAGTTCATGGACGCCGTTAATAATTCGGTAAGTGTTGGTGGACACTTGTGTAGGTGCCAGCCTGGTACGGCGGAGGAACTCGGTGATAAGTGGGTTGAGTGGGAAGCGGAGGCCTCCTTCGATGATAGATAGCATGGTGAAGGGACATTGTTCTGATCTGCCCCAAGGCGTTGTTTGCTCTTCTGCAAGCTCAAGGTGGACGTCGGCCGGGATGTCGTACTCCTCCCTAAACACGGCTAAGGTAGCCGGAGTATCTACGAGGAAGCGGAATTTTCCCATTTACGACCGGCTAAATTAGCTCGGCTGTGGTTTGGCACTGTCAGGTGATTTGTGGCTGCTCGGTCTTTGGGAGCCTCAGGAATGGTCAGTGGTCCCCTTGGACTCTGCATGAAAAAGAGGGCAAGTGTAAGAGGGAGCGCGGTCGCGCAAAGAGCTTGACTTTAGCTCGGTCGTCTAGAGTGCCAAACCACCTCGGTCGTAGAGGCTAACCAAGGAGCTCAACTGCCCAAGCAGACCAGATTTTAGCCCAGTTGAGCGGCCAAGACCTTTGTTATCCCGGTTCTTGCTATGGTTAAGTCTAACAGGTTATTTGCTCGATCGTGATGGTTTTTTGGATCAAACAAAGACCTGGAGCCCGGTCCGCCCCAGTTCTTCGAAGTTCATCAGTGAAAATGAAGAACACCATGAACAGTGGGAGGTTTGGGATGATTTCTATGGCCTATGCCCTAAGAACTACGTTTTATTGCCCTATTGTGTGAAATATCAAGGAAAATAACAATAACAAGGGTTGGAGGTCTTACCAATATGGAGCAGTGGCTGCTTCTTCTTCGAGCGCGAGTTCAGGAATGGCAGAGGAGAGGCAAGAGCTCTGGGTTGCTTGGAATGGCAGTGAGTCAGTAAGAGCTCAAGGAAGATGAGGGGGGAAATGTTTATAGAGGAGACGAGACCGCCCAAATTCAAATTCTGGCAAGACGGCGGGTTGGCTGCTCGAGAACCAATGGCAGTCCGCCACGTGTCCCCATTTATGATGACGTCAAAACTGAAGAGACAGGTTGAAGAGTTGAGTCAGCCGGGCTACTTTTGAAGAAGAGGACGTCAACCGAGGAGTATAACCGGGCAAGTTTGCAGACAGGAATGTCAACTAGCCCGGTCGCTATTTCGCATTCTGAGGGCCAAGGAAGTGGTATCCCGGTCGAAATAAGTAATCCCAATCACGCTTTTGCGGACGGAATTAAGGGGCAATTGAGAGGGAGATTTATCATCTGAGATTGGGCCGTGACGTTAGCTGGACAAATTTGGACCGAGGTATTGGGCTCCAAGATCAAGCTGTGATATTGCTCGGTAATGGCAAAGCCCACGTGGAACCGAGTTATCTGATCTCGGTTCCGCGAAAGCCGGACAGGTGGAGGAACAGCCTAGATAAGGCTCCCCGACTCACGCGTTGCAAGGTTGTAATACACGCACCTTAACCCGGTAGGAAGGCCTGTGCTTGGAGCTTGGCCGAGAAGGTCTT
>NW_021025411.1:965922-1010302 GCF_004153795.1 Camellia sinensis
GAGTCGCCGCCCTCGGAATCCTCCTCGGCATTATCTCCACTACCAGAACCAGAACCAGAGTCATCCTCTCTGCCAGCGGATGTCTCTGACTGGGGATGTGCAGACTCCTCCTCCTCGCTGGACTCCTCCTCCTCGCTAGACTCCTCCTCTATGACAGGTGCTCTACGTCCGCCTCGGCCGCGAGTCGAACCCCCTCTCCTAGCTCTCCAAGAAGACCTGGATGGCCCGGCCTGTGGCCCAGTATGTAGCGAAGGCATCTGAAAAGAAAGAGCGCAATTTGAATACATCAGCCAAAGTATGTATATCAGATACAGATGCAAGAAAACTACATAGAGTGGGTGTATGCAGATACAGTACATGAATGTGATGTGTGTCAGATGTGCTCTACACATACAGTCAACCAATGCAGTGAAATGTTCAAGTTCCGCATGTCATCAGAAGTATGATAAATGCAAAAAAACTAAAGAGTATCGGGACACCGACGATGGACAACTGCGTCTCTCTCTGCAGGACCATGCCCTCGAGTGAGGCTATTAACCCGAGTAACCCCTCCGTATACTCCCTGGGAGGCTGCAGATACAAGCTCAAGTCATCAATGAGTAAATGAATGCCTAAGTATCTGAGTGGTAAATGAAAAGCAGTGGAACATACCAGTGGTGAGTCAGGATCACTGACGTATTGGTGATCGGGCATAGGGGGCTCTATCGGAATCGGGTAGAAAGTCCCGTATTGCCATCTTGTCAACTCAGTCGGGATATCTGGCCATCTGGCATGATGATAAGTCGGGGGAATCGGGGGGACCAGTCCAACCCCACCTCTCGATGTGCCGGCCCTACTGGTCGAAGGAATATCTGCAGCCCGGGCCTAGCTCGATGATGGCATGCCAGCAGACCTCCTCGTAGGAGTACGGACACCTATCAATGGAGGCATCAAGTATGTATGACGATAAGTCGCGTACTCCCCCTCCTCCAAATATAGAAGTACGTCGGTACCCAACATGGCACTATCGACATCCTGGGGAGTGAGCCCCTCAATAGACCGCATATCGTCCGAAGGTGCTGCGGGGACACTCTGCTCGGGGAAGCCCATAGTCTGGCACATGAAGCGGTCCCCCAGAAACCAGGCCCTACCAACGGGCCCCTCAATTAGGATCCTGTATCGAAAAGCAGCCCATCCTCCAGCAAACTGAAATCGGGTATCTCCACCCAAGGGCGCACAGGGCTGCCATGTGATCTGCGGACAACCAATGCATAAGCCGATTAGAAATTGCAAATATGCAAGATGAATCAAAGATGAAAATATGGAGAACTAAGAGTTCTGAATTACCTCGGTCATCCGTACTATGTCAAAAAACTGCCGTAGGTAGGGCAGACTCTCTCGAGCTCTCGACCGGTATTGGCCCTCAAATACGAGCGAGTAAGAAATCATAAGAGGCACCGCCACCTCGAGCTCCGGGGCCAACGTCGGAAAGTAAGCAAAAACCCATAGCTGTGGAAAATAGGGCAATAGCCATCAAAATACAGAATGCTGAGTGCAGAATGTGAATGGAGAATGTACAGAGAATGTAGAATGCTGAGAGCGGAATGCAAAGTACAGAATGTAAAGTGTGCCGTGTGTGCAATGTACAGATAATGAAAAGCAGAAACGTAAATCAAGAGGGCAGAAAGTACCTCGCAGGCTCTCCAATAGCCGCCAACTGTGTTCCCCCGTCCGCGGGAGGTCGCACTCATGTAGCAGTAAAGGGTAGCCAGGCCGGCACCACCCCAGTCATACTAGCTGACCTGTGATAGGTCTACCAGAGCACTCAGCAGATAGAGTCCAACGGTGTTCCCCCTATCGGAGAACAGAGTGGTCTCGAGGAGGAACATCAATAATCCGCGAGCGTACTGTGCAATCTCCTCGAGAGTCTCAAGCACAGCCTCTCTGAACTATGTGGAAAACCAAGTGTACCGGACCCGGCCCAAAGACCTGTCAACCGGTGGGCGAGCTCCCAACAGATAAATCCAGGCAGCCTCCCACTCAACCATATCCTCGTCATAGGGGATCGGCCAGCCTCCTACGTCAAGGCCTGTCAGCACAGCAAAGTCGAACGAGGTCATCGTCATGTCCCCGGTAGCTGAGAAATTGAAGGAGTTGGTGGTGTCCCACTATCTCTCTACGAGGGCGCCCATTAGGGTCCTGCTCGCTGGATAACGTGATATCCCCGTGCAGAAGGGTCCGAACCCTGCCCGGTCAACCAGATCGCGAACGGTCTCTGGGAGCTCCGCGTACCACTCCCTAGCGATGATCGATCCATATCCTCGTGTAATACGGGAAGATACCTGCACTCAAAATGAACACATGTATTCAATTTCAAAGTAAAGTATATGAGCTGTGTGCAAATTAAATCAGATACAATGCCATGAGCTGTGTGTTCAGAATTGAAGTGTGTGAGCTGCATGTTCAACATAAAGTATATGGGCTGTGTGTCCATCTCAAAGTTTGAGTTGTGTGTTCAACATCAAGTATTCGGGCTGCGTGTTCAGATTTCAAAGACAGTGAGCTGCGTGTTCAACTCTTAACCAGTGTGTGCTGTGTGTTCACCTCAAAATTTGGGCTGCGTGTTCAGAAATTCAATAGTTTGGGCTGTGTGTTCAACTCTCAACTAGTGTGTGCTGTGTGTTCACCTCAAAATTTGGGCTGCGTGTTCAGAAATTCAACAATTTGTGCTGCGTGTTCAACTCCCAACCAGTGTGTGCTGTGTGTTCACCTCAAAATATAGGCTGCGTGTTCAGAAAGTCAAGTGTTTGAGGTGTGTGTTCAGGCTTCAAAAATAATAGGCTGTGTGTTCATCATCTGGGCTGTGTGTTCATCATCAAAGTGTGAGCTGTGTGTTCAACATCAAAGTTTAGGCTGCGTGTTCAAATTTCAAAATAGTGGGCTGTGTGTTCATCTCAAAGTTCGAGCTGTGTGTTCAACATCAAGTGTTTAAGTTGTGTGTTCAGGCTTCAAAAACTGTGGGCTATGTGTTCATCATCAAAGTGTGAGTTGTGTGTTCAACATCAAAGTTTAGGCTGCGTGTTCAAATTTCAAAATAGTGGGTTGTGTGATCATCTCAAAGTTTGAGCTGTGTGTTCAACATCAAGTGTTTGAGCTGTGTGTTCAGAATTCATAAACAGTGGGCTACGTGTTCGTAATCAGCAAGTTTGGGCTGTGTGTTCAGATTTCAGAAAATAGTTGACTGTGTGTTCGCCGTCAAATAGTGGGCTGTGTGTTCATCATCAAAGTGTGAGCTGTGTGTTCAGAAATTCGAGTGCTTGAGTTGCGTGTCAACTTAACAAAATACTGTGCTGTGAGCTGTGTGCTAGAATAAGCAAAAGTATGGTGTGTGAACGCGTTCAGAACGAGCAGATAAAAAATACATAGCAAAAGCATGAAATTCACGGAAAATGCATAATACATTACAGAAAACGTAAAAACGAAGTACATACCTCTCGTGCCTGATAAGAGAGGTGGGACTCTGGCTCCCGCAATAATAGATCTACAGGTGCTCGCTCATCAAAGTCGGTGAAGTGGTAGAAAACAGCCCGAGGAAGGATGTACGCCAGAGGGTCATACCTCTCGGGAATAAATGGCCGAATCCTCGGAGGTGAAGACATAATGTCTGGCTCACCCCTGGCACCTGGAGGACCTCCGCCCTGAGGAAAATGACTTGCCATTTCGAGAAATCTACAAAAATGAGCAAAAATGAGCAAAATAAGCCAAAATTACAAAAAGTCAACAAAAGTCAACTCTCGGGAAATGAAAAAGTCAACAAAAGTCAACTCCCGAGAAATGTTCCAAATGTTGAGACAAACTTACCTCAAGTGGCGAAAATGGGGAAAGAAGCTCCGAAATCAAATTTTAATCGGTCCAAAGTGAAGAAAACTGAAAGATTTCGCGAAACAACCTTGCGTGGGGCGTTGGAAAACGTGTATAGAGCACAGATCTGAGAGAGAAAATGGTCTAGGAAGGAAGAAGCACTGATTTCGGACTTGGAGTTATGAGGAAAAGTGCTTTGGCTGAGTATATTTAAAGAAACAAATGCAAAAGGACAAAACTGCCTCCGTTTTTGGCAAGGTGGTCAGCCGACCACCTTTTCTGGTAGGCCGACCACCCCTTTCACTAAACCTGGTCTGTGGTCTCCAAACCTGGTTAGTGCCCCCCCCCCCAAGGTGGTCTCCAATGCCTCTTTGAGCTCCCTGCAAATTTTGGTGGTGATCGGAGTCCCCAACACTCGAGAAAGTACAAGGAAAGTGCACTTTTCAGCACGAAATCCCTCCGCGGGAACTTTAACTCCAACTTTCGATACGTGTTTCATCGTTACTCACCGAGAGCGAGGTGTATCCCTTTTGAATACGTTGTGACCCTTCCGGGAGGTAAACCGGAGGTCGAGATTTGAGTTGTCCTCGTCGAAGCTTACATTTCTTTACTCAATGTTTTGTTTTAAACATGCTCGTAAAGTCGCAGTTATCCAGCATTGTTATGCATACCACTCGCATTGTTATGAACATCGCTTACATTGTGGTGCACGTTTCACCGGTATTGTCATACCTCCATGCTTAACTTGCGTTATCACACGCGCTTCTCTCACATTGCGATGCACTTTCCCATCGGCACCGTGTTTGTCTGCATTCGATGTAGTGTTGAACATGTGTTGCTAACTATGTTGTGCTTGTTAAGTTTCTCTCTTTTGCAGGCACGATATTGTATGTACGGTTCATTTGAAGCTGATGCGACCAAACGAACCGCGCAGGTATTGTATCTTCTCCGTGTGAGACGTATCGAGAATTGTGATTCTCTTACATTCTTACTGCATGAAATATAGTTGTTGCTTTGCATTCTTGCTTAAAACTGTTGCATCTATTATGAATATTTGCTTCATTACAGCTTGCTGCTTTACATGATCATGAGTTACATTCGACTTGGTGCATATCATTTTTCATTTTGCCTCCTGCCTGCAGGCATGCCTGTGGGCACATCTTTGTTTATCTCGCCTATTTGTTTAAGTCTTCGGCCTTGTCAAAAATAGGTCGTCTTTGAGCTTTGACATTCACTCCCGTCACTTATGGCTTCCGAGTTCTGTCAAAGAGGGGCAACTGTAGACACCCCATTTTTGACCGACCTTAAGACTCAGACGTCACTGATTGAGCCCTTGGTGATGATGCATATTGTGCTCGTTCTGAGGTCACGGGGTCTCGGCTGAGAGCCTTGCCTCCAAACTTCGAGACTCTTTTGTGCTTTGCCTCGGTTTGTGAACCAGGTCCTGTTCTCTCTGTTTTCTCTTCCCAAAGGGAGGGAGAGGTCTCGTAGACCATCTCTCAGTGGCTGTAAGCTACGTTTCGTGGTCATAGGCCACTTTTCCCGTTTGGAGACCAGTTTTCGGTTTTCGGAGCCGTCGGCCGTGTGCCACAGTTCGAGACCGCTTAACTACCTCTGTTTGCTCTGATTTCTGGCACACACCTTGTTTCCTCTATCTAGAGGGACACTGTGGCCCGGGAGACCACCTTTGTGGTCGTACGCCACCTTTGATGCTTAATATTCAATTTTCGGGGCCCCCGGCTACGCGTTTTGGCCCCCGAACCTTCATTTCACATCAGTGTGGGTTCATTTTTGGCATGGACCCTAGTTTCATTGTTAGGAAGGTGGTACTAGGGTTGGAGACCACCTTTTCTTCTTGGAGACCACCTCTCCCCGGTCGGCCGATTTTCTTGATAGGTAGGTGGTCTCCCTCACTTTTGAGCCACATTTTCTGGTCTCCCATACCACCACTGAGTTGTATTCACCTAAGAGACCACCAATATGGGCTAGCCGACCACCTTTTGAGCTTGACCTTTCTGAACCTGGTCAGCTGACAACCTGAACTGGTCGGGCAGCCATCTGCTTTTTCTTCTCTCTGAGTGTGTTCCAGCTATGCCAGCTGGGAGGCATTTGGTACATCCTCCATACACGTGTATGAAGGATGTTTGGCCTAGCTTTTAAGCTTCTTTGAGAAGATTTAGACCTTCTCCTCTATAAAGGAAGGGCCTTCCCTCCTTGGCCTTGGTTCAGAAAAGTGTTGGAGCATACATGCATATATCTCCCTCTTGTATCTCTATATTGCCTCCAAAACTCCATAGTTCTTGGCCTATCACACACCAACCCTTAGCTTAACCTTTCCACCATCCATCCAAGCACCTTGGAGCTATTTCTCAGAGGTTGAAGGGTTGCTACATTGGTCCAGAAGTTGCTGGAGGTCTGCTCTACAAGGGTAACTCTCTATTCCCCTCTTTGTAGCACTATTTTGCTTCATCTTTTAGCCTAGTTTGCAAGCATATTTAGCCTTTGTCATAAACTGAAAAAAGTCTTGTTTTGAGCTTCTAAACATGTTTGTTTAAGGTCTTTTTTCTGTTGGGGGTCATCTACCCCCTTGCATGCTTGTTTTCATCTTGTTTTGAGCCATGCATCTAGGCCTTTGTATTGTGATTTGTTTGAACTTTTAGCCACTAAAATCCAGTGGATTTTTAGTGGCTAACATGCTGTTTTGAGCCTCAAAATCAGAGAGGGGTGACCCTCTCACCCCTTGCTTTGTTTACTAGCTTTGTTGGCCTTACAAAGGAGCCCCTATTTGCATGTTTCAAAGCTATGCTCCAGGCCATTTTTGATGAGTTTTGTGACCTGCATGACCTCTATCCATAGGTGGTTTTTCCATGTTGAATGTCTATTATGCATGTGTAGAGTAATCCTCTTCAAGGCCTTTCAAAGGGGCCTTTATTTGCATGCTTCTTAGACTCATTTCAGGCCCATTTCAGTGAGTTTTAGGGCCATCATAACCTCTGTCCAGAGGTGGTTTTGCCATGTTGAATGTCTATTATGCATGTGTAGAATACCCCCCTTATTGGCCTTTCAAAGGGACACATCATTCTTGCATGCATTGACTGAGTTTCAGTGGGTTTTGGGCATTATTTGCCATGGCATACTTCTGTTTTTTGCTGGTTTGGTGACCTCTCATGTGCTTCACATAGTTGTAGTGCAAATCATGGTTCACTGGCTTGTTTGGCATGGTGTTTTGGCCATCTTTCTTAGCACTTTTTGGCCATGCCTTAAACTAATTTTGTGCATATTTTGGACTGCCTTAGCTCTATTTTTGGGTCTCATGGACGAATGATGCTTATTTTGCATGCTTGTAGTTCAATATCCATGCTTAGCTTTGAGTTTCGAGGTCTATTACATGCATATGCTGAGGCATTTTCATGTTTTGAGGCCATTGCACATCATATTTCAGAGCTTACGTGCATGCTATATTGTCATGTTTTCCACTCTTTAAATGCGTTTGAGAGTTGTGCATAAATGCCTCGTTTTCGGACCATTGAATGAGCTTCATTTCCATGCACTTTGAGCCATCATTTTAGGCCATTTTCCCACTGTCTTGGACCTGCCTAGGGTCTGTTTAGGGGTGGTTTTTCCATTTGTGCATTGCTTTGTGTACCTCTAGTGTAACGCACTTCACTAGTTTCGATATTCGGGCCATTTAGCATGCATCGTGTGAAGTGTTTGCATGATTCGGGACCATTGTGTATCATATTTCAAAGCTGGATCATGTGCCATTCTATGCCATATTTCATCATTTGTCATGCTTTGTTAGAGTTGCATGTTGTGCCTTAGGATCGGTCCTTTGCATCCGTACATGTTTGCATGTATTTCGGTTGTCTCATTTTCATCATATGGCCACTGATGTGAGTGTGGCTGAGGCCCACTCATTTTAGTTTAAGTCCATCTTGCATTGCGTATGCCATATCCATGTTGTTTCATGATTGATCGTTGCATTGTGCATGCCTTGTTCATGTCTTTATGTATGTCCATCTATATATGTCTACATTGCGTAGGCCATATAGTTTTCATGTGCATTGAGTATGCCATCGATAGTTCATAGCATTGTGTATGCTAATTGTACCTTTGCATGTCATTCCTTGCATGTTTGCATGTCTTAGTTGCATTTCATTTAGGTTGCATGTTAGAATTGCATTCCTATATGCCATGTGTATTGCATTGTGTTTGGAGTACGGTTTAGTCCAAACATGGGAAACGAGGGACGTTTCATACTCCAAGTGATGGATCGTGCCTCGATTCTCGGTCGCCGACACTCTTGACTATCCATGATAGAGTCGTTGGCTTTAGTTGCTTATATGTGCATTCATGTCCCATTAAGTTATGCAATTCGACTCCTCGGCCATTATGCATCGAGATGCATGATTGATGGCACGAGGATCGAGGACTATACTCCCTAGAGCTTGTGCAATGACGGGGAGAGTGGTCATGCACACATTTGTTGAAAATACATTGCTTTTTCTCTCTCTTGCCTTTGTTGCAGAAAAACCAGAAACCAGAGGTAGAAACTGGTCGGCCGACCAGATTTTCTGGCAGACCGACCACCCTCTTTGGTCTCCACCACAAAGGGTGGTCGGCAGGTGGTCTCTCATGCTAATAACTAGTCGGTGGCCTTCCCAAGGTGGAGTTTCAGCCTTCTGGAGCTTTGTGCAGGTTTCTGAGATCAATTGCAACAAGGGTGAGGCAAGGCATCGCAATGGAATTTACCGACAAGGCGACTCGAGCATGCATACACCTTTCATCATTCGGAACAGAGCTGAGGCAGTCCATTGCACGTAGCATAGCATGCTAGTTTACTTTGCTTACCTAATTCATTTGTTAAGTAATTAGTATTGTGTAATAATTCGTTATTTATTTTGGTTGTGTAATATTCTTTCAGACCCTCCGAGAGAGAGCCAATTGTTGTAATAAGTGTGCGTGTGTGTGATGTATGTCTTCCAACCCCACGTCTTTCTCCCTTTTATTTACTAGCTTATGATGGTTAGTTTAGGGCATGTTTCAATTAGTATACTTATGATAGCATGTTTGCATTCATTCATCTGTCTTGCATGCACTGGGCTCGGCGCATCATAATAACTGCATTGTATTTCAATTCCGAGTTGAATACTTGTTAGTTATAGCATTTCACATGTCATCTTTAGAGTAGCCGAGCCTATTGTAATTGCATTCCTGCATGTGTTACATCAGGCATTTCTATATAGTTAGGATCATGCATGGATTTCTAACATAGCTTCTGTTTTCGCTTGGAGTACTCGGTAAGTGTTTATGCTTTAGCATCCTTGCATGGGTGTGAGTGACTGCCGTGATAACATGCTTACCATGAGGCTACATGCTTACATGGTATACCTGCCTAAATGCCTGTGGGTGAAAGTTGGGTTATTTGTACCTGCCTGAATGCCTGTGGTTGAAGGTTGGATTATCTGAATTGGAATAATGCATTGACTGTGAGTTTTAAGCCCACTTGAGAGTGGCAAACCATCACGTTTTCTAAGCCCACCCGAGGGTGGCAAAATCTGTATTTTAAGCCTACTTGTGAGTAACAAACCGCTTTCAAAAATAAACATGAAATGTTTTGTTCCAATTCAGGCGATCCGGTCTATACTTGTATGCTGCGCGCATCACATAGTAATTCTAGGCTAATAAACCGGAATAAGAACACATATGTTTTCAAAACTCGATATCATGGTTAGTAGAGGCCGATCTTTGATCGGGCGAGCGGGGGTGCTCACGAAGTGACCTTCCCCAATCGTACCCAAGTTCTTAAGCCGAGGCAACTTTGGTGATGACGGACACGTGGCCTTAGGCAAACAAGTCAGGGTTTCCTAAATTCCCCAAAATAAAATATTTAGGTGGCGACTCTGTATCTGGCAAAACAGTTCATGTTTGGCACTTCTTTCTAAAAATCAATTTTTCAAAACGATTTGCCAGATTTGGACTCTTTGGTGATTTATCAATCTCGTATTACACTTTGCGAGATTAGATACAGGACCGTGACATTTGAGTCTTGAACTATAGTGAGCCCCAAATGAACAAAACGGGATTCCCTCCCGGGACGTTCAGGGACGTCTACAGATCCCCTCAACGCGGATGAGGACTGCGCTCACCACTTATTAAGAAACTGCCAAGTAGAGATACAGTTATTCGCCCGATTTTGGTGTGACCAGGATTGGGGCCGAGGAAAGGTATACTTTTAGATCCGCCAATACACGGTCGCACTCGTCATCCCAAAAGAACTTGGCCTTCAAAGTTTTGAAGAAGGGTCTACAACGATCTGAAGACCGATTGATAAATCAGTTCAGCGCGGCTGCCATTCCAGTGAGATGTTGCATGTCCTTCGTGGAGTTTGGCCGCTCCAGTTCTTGTATTTCCTTGATTTGGGAAGGATTAGCTTCGATTCCTCAGTTCATGACTAAAAAACTTAGAAATTTTCCGGTGCCAACTTCGAAGGCACATTTGGAGGCATTCAAACGCAACTTGTGATGTTTAAGTATAGAGAACATTTCTACTAGGTCAGTACGGTGTTGAGACTTGTCTTTGCTCTTCACCACCATATCATCGATATAAGCCTCCATAGTGCAGCCAAGAAGGGGGCGAACATTTTGGTTACCATCCTTTGAAAAGTTACCCCGGCATTTTTCAGACCGAACGGCATGACCTTATAGCAATACAAGCCTCTTGGAGTGGTGAACGAAGTGATCTCTTGGTCTAGTTCGCACATGACAATTTGGTGGTAGTCGCGATATGCATTCAGGAAGCTAAACCTTTGATGGCCAGCGGTTAGATCCACTAGCTGGTTGATTCTAGGGAGGGGGAAACTGTCCTTTAGGCACGCATGGTTGACTGTCTTATAATCGACGCACACCCATCATTTACCGTTCTTCTTCGGCTCTACCACCGTATTAAAGATCCATCTGGGGTCCTGTACTTCTTCTATTGCCCCCACTTCCAGCAAATTCTTGACCTCCTCCATCACTATCTCAGCATGGTGCAAGGTCGATCGCCGCGTCCTCTAGATGATCGGTCGTGCATTTGGAAAGACATTCAACTGGTGGAAAATGAAGCTAAGGTCGACGCCAGGCATATCATAAGGCGTCCATGCAAAGGCCTCCATGTTGGAAATCAAAAAATTGACATAATCGAGCCGCTCAGTGCTGGACAAAGATGATCCTAAAACAAAGAACTTACTTGGATCATTCTTGTCAACGCGCACTTCCACCAAATCTTCAACCGATTTCTCCTCGGATTTTCTTCCCACGTCTTCTAGGACTTCTTTCCCTTCTGATCCTTCTATCATTTGAATAAAGCCTTCGGCAGCCCGACTGCCATTTACTGCGACGAAGCACTATTTTTCCATTACTTGGTCTCCCCAAACCTCTTCTACTTGCCCGTCTGGCACTGGAAAGCGCAAGACCCGATGATAAGTCGACGCTACTGCCTGCATGGCATGCAACCAGCCCCTTCCCAGGATTAAGTTGTAGGTTGATGGGACCTTAAGCACCCAAAATTCCACTTGCTTCGTGACTGACCCAGCTTTGACCAACAATATGATCTTTCCAATCGGCCATTCTGGTTGAGAGTTGAAGCCAACTAAAGGAGATGTTGCCCAAGCCAAGTCTTTGTCTTCCAACTTCATCTGTTTGAACGCATCATAGTACATGATCTCAACCGAACTCTCTTGGTCAATCAGAATTCTTTTGAAGTCAAAGTCTTTGACGCGAAGGGTCACCACTAAGGCATCATTATGAGGCATTTGAATTCTCTCCAACTCCTTTCTTGAAAAAGTCAGGACGTCTTTTACTTCGGTCTTTCCTTTTTTCACGGTGGGCTGAACGGAGAGCACTTCCCTCACATGCTCGGCTTTCTTGATCATCCCCCTCAGCTCGCAGACCCGCACTGGTTCGATGATGCTGTGAATGACATTGATTACGCCTTGGGGCGCTGCATCCAGGGCAGCAAGGCTATTTAGCTCAGCCTATCCTTGGGGAACGGCTCTCATACCCTCGTCTATGTACTGGTCCAAATGCCCAGCCGCCATCAGCTCCTCTAAATGTTGTTTAAGCTGCACATAGTCCTCCGTTCAGTGCCCCCTTTCTTCATGGAAGGTGCAGCGATACCTCGAGTTAAAGCCCCTCTGCATGTCTAACAATTTGGCTGACCAACGGACGTAGGGTTCACCTCAGATTTCACTTAGGATGTAATAAATTGGGATCTTGAAGATAGTGGTGATGCCGGTTCGTGCCTTCAACTTCCTCTTTGCATATTCCTCTTCACTGTGAGGAGCATTAGCCCGGTCGTTCTGCGACTTTTGTTTCTATCATTACGGTTTAAACTGCGATGTTGATCTCTAGCTCGGCCATTAGGGCGGTTGTCCTCCTACCCCACCGAGTGAACCTTCCCAGCAATTCTTCTGTCCACCGCAACCGAATTTGCCTTCCTAGTTGCGGTGGCGGTAACAGCATCATCCTCTACTCGGATATGTTCCTTGATCTGCTGCATCAAAGATTCCATGGTTGTGGGCTGGCACATCATGAGCGAGTCTCGTAGCCTATGTCTGACTGGGAGACCTCGTTTGTATTGGGCGATTGCCAGATTGGTGGGGCAATCGAGGATCTCATTGTAAGTTTCCCAGTACTTGGCATTGTATGCCTTTAAAGAACCTCCAGATTCCATCTTGACGCTCAGGAAATGGTCGACCTCCTTCGGTGTTCGAGTGTTGGTTTTGAATCTGGTGATGAAGGCCTCTGCTAGTTGTTGCCACCCCTTGATGCTCCCCTCCGGGAGTCTTTCGAACCACTTCAGGCCCAGTTCTCCCAAACTTGCCAGGAATATGAGACACATCAAGGCGTCATTGCATCGATGGCCAGCCATTACTTACCGGTAATGACTCACGTACATGTATGGATCCGTCTTGCCATCGTACAGCGTGAACTTAGGTTGGTGAAACTCGACAGGAAGTGGCGTGCTCTCGATTTTTGGGGATAGTGGGGTAGCGGTAAGTCTTACTAGCTCTCTGTCCATCGGTGCAGGGGCCATCGTTTTAAGCGCTGGCATCGCCACTTCCTCACTATAACGAACTATCTTCGGGTCTCTCTACGGCGAGCTCGCTCCTCCAACACATCCCTCAGGTCCCCCGAACGGGCAGAGTAAGAGTATCTTGACATCGTCGATGGACGTGAGGGACGGTAGCTGCTGTTGCGAGTGTAAGATCTCTCCACTGGTGGGTCGGAGTCCCTAACCCCATAGCTTTTGGTGATAGAGAGAGGGCGTCCTATATTGGCGACGACTGCCAGAGCGAGGGAGCAGGGTGCGCTCACTATTATTGCCCTCTCTAGCAATACCCTTCCTCCTGATCTAGCGCTTCAGCGCCTCCATTTCAATCGCCATCTTGCGAATAAAGGCGTCCTGGTCTCTGGGTATGTGCTCCAGGTGCTGAGCATGCGACTCTCCCCGTCATCTGCGACCCTCTGGACTCTTTGAGTGGTCAGTGCTCCTTGCTCATTTGTCTCGCGCACCTCTAGAAAAGGTTTCCAGGTCCACCATAGTTGGAATAACAGGAGGGCCATCTCTCCGTCAGACAGACTCTGGTGTGATACCATCGACAACAGACAGCGGAGTTTCGTCGTTGTTAGCCATGGAAACAGTCGAAGAAGCTTGGAGAACAAGGTTTGTCTGTCAAAGTTTTCCCATAGACGACGCCAATTGTACGAGGGTGAAATGTTCTCAGTTCTCCGTACTCTTTGAACCCAAGCTTCGCATAACATCGCTTGACCTGAAAATAGAAAGAAGGTGAGCTGTCCGACGATGTGCTGCCGGATAAAGTCAGCACACTTGAAGAAGAAGAAGAATGTAGAGACTACTCTAAAGAGAGAGAGTTGTGAATTCCTTCAGATTACTTACCTTTAACATCCCACATTCCTCCTTTTCTAGGCTAGCCATACAGCCTCAGAGATTTTGGGCGCACTACCTTTGCTGTCCTTCTCTAGACAGGTGGTTGTGCTCCCCTCTACCATCCTTACACGTGTAGAGACGAAAACCTCCAAACAATGTTTGTTGAACCGCCAAACGGTATTGACGTACACCATGGGTGAATTTTCCCTCTTTTACCATTGGTCTAGGTGGCTTACGCAACCGAGCTATCACTTGGGGGACAAACATCATAACGACTGGAACGACCGAACTATAATAAATTGGTCCATTTGAATTGACTAGTCGTAGGGCGCGCAGTTTGACATCTCGGTCTCGCACTGCTTCCTCGTAAAACACCTCGGCCCAAATTCAATTCGAACTGTCCGTGGCTCGGCCCAACACATCAGTGCAGATCTAACCGAATATCAGGTCGAATCATAGCTCGGTTGAGCACCTGCATGTCTCCACATTCTGGTCGACGTTCAGCTCGGCCCAACGTAATAGGTCGGGGAAGCCGCGTTGGTTCAGTTCGGACAAACACCGGGTCTAGCCCTCGTAAGGCCCAGCACCACACCGCGGACTACCATAGCTTGGGCCCATTGTTCGGCGCAAATCCCCCTCTCACTGGGCTACTAGCTATGAACTCAAAACTAATTACGACCCATTTGGTAGAGCCGTGAAAAGTGATTATAAATTATAATTTATCAAATTATAGCTTACAACTGTGAACATAAACTGGTAACCTGTTTGGTGCAGCTATGGGATTATGGATTTAAGCAGCAGAGTAGTATTTGGTAAATAAGCTGTAAAATAGCTTTTTGCTGTGTAATTGTCATTTTTGCCCTTATGAACATAAAAATTATAATTTTGTCATTTTCTTCAATTTAAATTTTGAAATATTGAGTGCACAAGGGAATAAGAAAATGTCATTGCAATAAAAATACAATAAATTACTAGTAAGGTAATAAAAATAAAACTTCCTAAACATTTAAAGAACTCTAATTTTGTCTGCAAATTAACATACAAATATTATGTCTCCTCACTTCCATCTCGTTGTCATTACCTGCAACATCATTTCCATAGCGTGCTTGTTGAGACGAAGATCATTCCTCTTCATTAGGCACATAATCCGTGAATCTATCATAAAAGTCAAATGCAATGTTACGGAACTGACTTCATCGGATGAAATTATGAATTCTTATTGTTGCACAAACAAGTTTATCTTTTTCATCATATCCAAACATTTTTTTATTTTGGATAATGATATATGAACGGCCCAATTTAAAAAAATTTCCTTAGGCCCCTCTCTAATAACATTGAGCCAGCCCTGTTTATGTACTTGAGATATATATAAGATTATCGTGATAGAAAGAAATTGCATACAAAGTTACGTAACTAAGCTGTGGACCTATTACATTTAAAATAAAATTTTAATAAGAATTTTGCTAATATAAAAATATTATTATTAGTTGATGTGGCATGGTATAGATAACTGTGTTAACCAATGCTTATTTTCTCCTTTCTCTCTATTTCTCAATTCAACCAAACAAGGGAATATATCATTTTCTTTTTCCTCCTCTTATTTTCACTTTTCCTACCAAACAAGTTAATTTTAAAAAAATTCACATCTTATCATGGTGATGATCATAGGAGGTTACCAGAAACAAGACATGGTCATAAGAAATGCAAGTGAAAGATTATTGAATGTTGTTCACAAAGCATATGCAATTGTATAAAGATAGCTAGTCAACTACTATTTCAGATAAGCAAAACTTAACAAAGCATATGCAATTGTATTGACAATACCATTAATAAGAAAATAAAAAACCTAAAATTTATTTATCACCTAGAAAAAGATTATTGAATGTTGTTCACAACTGGACTAGTATCAGATCGTCAAGAAAAATAAAGATTACACGTAAAATGTTTGAGGAATTGGATGGTGGTGCCTGTTGTAGATGTCAACTACCACCATAATTTCTTGGCAATCAAAGGAAGTCATTTGGAACTTTAATTTGACAATGTCCAAGTCTTAGTGAGAGGTCTTTAATCGCCAATAATGGATGCACAAGCTCTATCTTCTCCAACTTTGCATCTCTTTATCAAACCATCATTCCACTCTTACCCCCTTTGAAATTGCTTTCATAAACTTTGTTGATGCCGGATTACCAAAATCCTGTTGAGGTTTCCCTGAAATTTTCATTCCAACAAAATAACAAGTGAATACCGGTGCATAAAACAATATATCATGCTTTTCTTTAAAGAAAGGAAAAGAAAATAAAGAAGGGTAACACAAAGTCAATAGCAATATCACTGGCAAACACAGAAGCAAATTCTAACTCCATTCAAACACCATGATTACAAAGAGAGAAAGCCTCACCATTTTCAATAAGAGTCCATCTAATAGAGGTTCTAACCATCACATGCTGCAATGCAGCACTTCAAGCAAGGTGGTTCCTAATGCTTATCAGAGTATAGAAGTTTGTCACATTGTCATGATTCACCTATATAAAATGTAATTCATTCTATGCGATGTATTGAAAGAGAAATTGATTAAACAACTCAAAACAAAATTTGATGTCTGGATTGGAGAACATGTTAGCAAAATAGACTCCTTTATAGCCCAACATTACATGGAATAGGCTTAAATAGGTGATCATCTCCAAAATATAGTGTTGTACACCAGTCAAACTTTCAAGAAAATCTTGTTTTCAAACCTTTTCCATTGATTTTAGGATTAAGAAGATATCAGGTAATTACCAACGGCTGGTTTCACTTTATGACAATTTTGCTTACTGTAATTTTTTTTAAAATTTTTTTTATTGTGGTAATTTTTACAATCTTTGTGGACTCAAAAACAAATAAACTAATTCGAAAAAATCACAAAGGCTTGAGACTTTGCGAATTTATATGTATGGAAACTTCAGCAGTTTATATATGGAGTTAAATAAACCTCAAATATTTGAAAACTCTGGTAATATACAACAAAACAGGGAAATACATTGAGTTATGCCCATAGCATAAGAAGAAACAAGGTGAGCAAAATCTAGCCTTTGTTTTTTAGGCCTTCAAGCTTTCTGCCCTACAAACTTTATCAGTCCACTTTCAACTCCATTCCCCCCACCCCCACCCCCATTGCGGTAAGGAACTTCTTTGGCAGTTATGTACAAAACCAACAAGAGCTCAAAGAAGTGATATTAAATATTAAATACAAAATGGAGTGATCACAGAGAAACATAATTTCCGATAACGTGATCTTTGTTGTGTCTACCACTTATCAACCTCAACGCAGTAACCATAGGTAACCCACAACACACCATCATCACTAAACTTAATTAGAAACAATCAGTTAACTTGGCCTTTTGGATTGATTAAGCCCAAAGGAAGTTCAACCATGTTATGAAACAACAGAAACCAAAGTACTTTGTGAAAAAAAAACAACTCAAATTTCACCTACTCCAGTACCAAATTTATGCATTTAAAATTGAAAAACATCTAAGGATTAAATAAATAAATAACAGATTGCAATAAAAAGGGGATTTTCAACCCTAATCAGAGAGTGAAGAAGAGAGAGAGGCGTTTTCAACCCTAATCACAGAGTGAAGAAGAGGGACATTTCACCGTAATCATAGAGAGAGAGAGAGAGAGAGAGAAGAGAAACCTCACACACAACTGGCATACCATTTCACATAACCAAAAACAAAACCCTAATCGATGTCCATACATACATATATATATATATATATATATGTGTGTGTATTTGTATATAACTTCACAGTCATGAAATCTTACCTTTGTGGTGTAGATGAACAGAAAACAAGGGGACAACTGTTCTTGGAGAGGTAGACGACTATTCTACAAGCACGATTTGCTGCTATCAGAGAAGTCGACAACTTTTATTCTCGGTCGCCAGAGATGAGAGGAGAATAGGAGAGAAGAGTTTAAGAGGCGAGAGTGTTAAGGGCAAAAGAGATCAAAGGGTATATGTAGACGTCCCCGAACGTCCCGGGAGGAAAATCCCGTCTCGTTTTGTTCATTGGGCTCACTACAGTTCAGGACTCAAAGTCACGGTCCTGTATCTAATCTCGCAGAGTGCAATACAAAACCGATGAATCATCAAAGAGTCCAAATCCGGCAAATCGTTTTTGAAAACAGATTTTTTGGAAAGAAGTGCCAAACATGGACTGCTTTTCCAGATACAGAGTCGCCACCTAAATATTTTATTTTGGAAAATTTAGGAAATCCTGACTCGTTGCCTAAGGCCACGTGTCCGACATCACCAAAGTTGCCTCGGCTCGGGAACTTGGGTACGATTGGGGAAGGTCACTTCGTGAGCACCCCCGCTCGCCCGATTAAAGATCGGCCTTTACTAACCATGATATCGAGTTTTGAAAATGTTATGCGTTCTTATTCCGGTTATTAGCCTAGATTTACTATGTGATGTGCACAGCATACAAGTATAGACTGGATCGCCTGAATTGGAACAAAACATTGCATATCCATTTGTTTGGAAATGTTTGAAGTTTGCTACTCGCAAGTAGGCTAAAATACGAATTTCAATGAATTATCCCAATTCAAGTAATCCAACCTTCACCCACAGGCATTCAGGCAGTTTATCACATAAGCATATAGCCACATGGTAAGCATGCTATCATGTTAACAATCACACTCATGCGAGATGTTAAAGCATAAATACTTACATCGTACTCCGCGCCAAAACAGAGAACTCGTTAGCAATCATACAAGATCCAAGTCCATGTTAAGTGCCTAATGTATCGCATACAAAATGCAGTCTAGAATAGGCTCGGCTAATCCTAGGACGGCATGTGAAATGCAACAAATAACACGTATTCAAGTTACATTTGAAATACTATGCAGTTAGTATGATGCGCCGAGTCCGGTGCATGTAATACAGATGAATGAATGCATGCATGCATAGCATAAGGTATGCTAATTGAAATATGCCCTAAATCTAACCATTATAAGCGGTTAAATAAAAGGAAGAAAGAAATGGGGGTTGGAAGACATGCACACACGCACCCACACTTATTGCAAATTTTTCCTCACTCGGAGGGACCGAATAAATAATACAAGCCGCCTAATTAACTAGCTAACAAGCTACTTAATTATTACAGAACCAAATTGAATAACTAGCTACAACTAATTATTACACAACTACTAACTAACAAGTAAGTAGTAAATGAATGCTATTCCAGCTCTGTTTGGAGAAGAGGAAGGTATGCATGCTCGCTTTGGCTCTTCGCCTCGAAACGTCTTCCGGTTGCTCTTTAGAGGCTCTGTTTGCAAGGTGTCTTCCACGATTATTGCTGGACCTTACCAAAACACTGCAGGGGAAGTCACCAGTGGCCTACCGGCCATGTAAGGATCACTGCCGGCCAAAGGTGGTCCATTGCCGGCCAAGGGTGGCACACTGCCGGCCATCAGTGATAGGCTGCCGGCCACTGGTGTGCTGTGACACCAAACTGCAACGAAGCACAAAATAGAGAAAATTGAGGGTTTCCCAAGGATATGTACGCACCGTGGCACTCCAAATCACCTCAAGACATCAAGGGAGAGGCCTAGTCGAATCCACGACCATCAATCATGCATCCCGATGCATGATGGCCAAAGATCTAACTTGTGCCAATCAATATGAAAATGAATGCACAAATAAAGCAAGTAAAGCCTAGAACTCTATCATGAATCATCAAGAGCTTCGGCGACCGAGAATCGAGACACGTTCCATCACTTGAAGTATGAAACGCCCCTCGTTCCTCGTGCTCGGATTAACACTTAATCCAAGCAATGCAACGCATAAGCATGGCAAACATGCAACATGACCTAAATGTGCAAACATGCAACTAAACCAAGCATGCAACAAGCATATAAGCATGATGTGAGGTGATGACCTTGGACAACATGACAAAATGCAACATGAACATGTGAGCATGCAAGGTATGCAAAGCTAAACAAGTATGCGACAACATACGAAATGAAACAAGCATGCGACAACATGGTAAGATGGGCTTACACCAAAGATGGACGGCTCTCAACTAGGTCCAAATCAGTAGCCAAAGCGATGAATTAAGCCAAATAACACACTCAAGCATGCGAAATGCGAAAGGTTCATCAAAGGGGCGTAAAAGGGCAACTCTCAAAAGTGCCTAAGAAGTGACAAATGTGCAAGCGTAACAACACTATATGCACTGAAATAAGATGATAAATGATGCCAAATCATTTAAATAGCTCAAGGATAGCATGCGCGAATCACCGAAACGCACAGCTTGCAAGGCCAATTACACTACAGCTATACGAAGCATGAAGGATATGGCAAGGGCAACCCAAAATAGTCCTAGTACATACTGATATGAGACTAAAAAATGCATGGAACTAAGCCAAAGCAAGCTAGCATACAATGCTAAAACATAGGACATGAAAGGCTACAAAAGAGACAATGCACTACACCTATGAGAACCAATCATGGCATGACTTGGACAACCAAAAACAGAGTTACATCATGGTATATTAGGACCCAAAATGTACTGAAATGATGAGCCAAAGGCTTAGGCTTAATGGCATGCACAAAAGCTTATTCTTAAGGCATAAAGCACAAGCTATACAAAGCATTCAAGGCATGTCAAATGCGAGTGAACAACAATATTTCATGGACTGAAATAGCATGTGGAATGAGGGCAAGGCATGCGAACATCACATGTATGGCATGATAGAGGCCTCAAAACCCAAAACTAGCCTAAGCATTTACACTATAGCTATACAAAGCATAAGTGATATGGTTATGGCAGCCCAAAACAGTCCTAGAACACTTCAAAATAAGCATAAAATCAAGTTTGAGCAAAACCAAAATATGCTAGTATGATGAGTCAAAACATCATGTACAAAGGGCTAGTAAGCATGATTTGTTCTACACCTATATGGAGCAAGCTAAAATGACATGGTAAAGCATGGAGCATATGAAGCTAGTTTAGGAGATTTACACTACAAGTGCATCATGTAAGCATGGGGTAACAAAACCAACCCAAAAAAGGTTCATGGAATGGTAAAACATCACCAAAAACCCACTGAAATGGACTCAACAAAAGCTAAGCACACATGCTACTTTGATGAGCTATGGAGGGAGTTACACTACACATACTATATGCATGCAAAATATGACCAAACCAGCCATGGACAGGGCCAAGGCATGTCCTAAAAGTCACAAAAATAGGCCTGAACCAAGCCTCAAAAATACATAGAATGATGGTCCTTTGGAAGGCCAAAAATGCAAGTAAAGAGGGACACAAAGAGAGGGGACTACCCCCTCTGATTTAGGACCTCAAAACCACATCTCTACCACCAAAATCCCACTGGATTTCAATGGTAGGAAGGCCAAACCAAGGCTAGCTCGGAGGCCTCAAGATATGGCTTAAAACAAAGCCAAACAAAGCATGCAAGGGGACTACACACCCCAAACAGCAAAAATACCTTAACCAACTTAAAAAGCACTTAAAAACAAGACTTTTTTCAGTTATAAGCAAAGCCTAAATCAATATGAAAAGAGGGCTAAAGCAAGGTGCAAAAAAGTGCAAAAATGGGGAAAATACTTACCCTTGAAAACCTTCTTCGAAACCAGCAACTTCAGGGGGTAGAAACTCACTTTCAGACCTCAAGAAGACCTCCCAAGAAGCTTGGTTCAATGGTGGTGGTGTATATCTAGGTGTTGTAGTGTAAAAGTGCAAGGAAATCCAATTTCTAAGCACAAAATACAAACAATATAGAGAGAAAGGGAGTTTTTTGCTCTCCAAAACTCAGAACCCCTGGCAAAGAGGGAGCCCTCTTGCTTATATAGAGGAATGTAAAGCCAAAGCTTCTTCAAGAAGCTTTACAAGGGCTTCATCCCTCCATACACGTATAGAGGTGAGCAAACAAAAAACCAGCTGACTCAAAAGATCTTGAGGAAAACCAGCTGAGACAGGGGGGTACCGGCCATCATCAATGGCCGGCAGTGGCTCACTGATGGCCGGCAGGGATTCACCAATGGCCGGCGGGAGCAAAGCAATGGCCGGCAGTTCCATGCCATGGCCGGCAGTGCACCAAGAAGGTCACTCTGAAAGGACCTAGCCAAGGTCCAAAAATGGGGCAGAAAGGATACAAGGTTCGGGAAGCTCAAACCGGTGACGTTCTGCCGCAACAGTCAAGTACTCGGCGAGCAGTCAAACTAGTCGTTGGGTGTACCTACAAGCACAACCAAGTCCCGAAGACGGTCAAAAATGGGGTGTCTACAGTATATATAGTGGCAGTTTCGTAAATAATGAAGTTTGAGAGGGGCATTTTAGTCATTTAACCCCCACATCAGCTACGCGCTTAAATTGAAATGTTTAAGCACCCCTTGACCAATTTTTCAAAAGAGTTAAAATTTAGCTTCATTTAAGTTATAAGTTCGTGTTAAGTTATACCAAACACATACTTTTAGCTTAAATTAAGCTAAAAGCTTAAATAAGCATCTTATATCTATTGACAAATATGATTTTTCGATAACTTTAATTCGAAATTAAAGTGGGACTTAATCGTCGATTGAGGTAGGTCTGAGTGGTTTTGTATTCTCTTAAGTGAGAAGATAGCAATACAAAAATAATGAGCCGAAACCATTGAATTGTGAATGAGAATTGTCTCATAAAGTGGGCATAAATAAAGTTGAGCTTAGATTTGGACTTAATCTTGATTTGGAGTAGGCCTAGGCTTGTGCTTGTGTATATGTTGGGGTTAGGTTTGGTCTTGGACTTGGATTTGGACTTAATCTTGGGCTTGGACTAAGTTAGGTTGTGTAGGGTTAGCTTGGCATGTGTTTGAGAATTGGGCTTGGATCGGGTTGTGACTCAATATTAGTATTCATTTTGTGACTCATGTAGTAGGTTTATTCAAATATCATTATATACATATTTATTTGAATATATTAATTAGCACATGAGAAATTTAAGTTTTTGTAACTCCCATCTTTTGATGATGGAGTTGCTAACCATAATGGCCATAGATTTTCAACGTTTGTAACCCTAGCCCTAATGGCTAGAGTTGATGGCTTTGATTGATAGTATTTGATGGCCCTACTGATGTACAACGTTCATAACTAGGGATTCTCTTACTTGTATAAATAGAGACATTTCCTCTCCAACTTGGTAGGAATACTTGTTATTTTCTATAAAAAATACAAGAAAATATATAAAATGAATTAAATATAAATGACAAACTAATTTTTTTATTAAAGAATGAAATACAGAATAAACTACACAACTAAAAATACATAAATAAATAAATTGTTCGACAAAATATTTTAGAATATGAATCTTTGAGTAAAAAAAATTTATAATTGAATTTATGAACCGAGTCTCCTTAAAAAAAATAAAAAATAAAAAACAAAATAAGGGGAGAATATGCTTTAGCTAATTTTTTTTCCTTAATAAATTCAAGATTAAAAAATAATAGGGAATGGATTACAAGTTAAATATATTAAGGAAAATGGGGTTTTTAAACCCCAAGCCTTGTGGGAGCTCCAATCTCTTAATTTTAATTTTCTAAATTTTTTATTTAAAAAAAAAAACTCAGCATTTATTGATTGGTCAAAATCCCCTGATCATCATTTATTAATTTTTTCCAATCCACATGCCTACATTTATTAATTTGGTCAAAATCCTTGATTAGCATTTAAAATTCCCTCATACAAATAATTATAGATACAACCCGTGCATAGTTACTGCAGTAGCCATTTTAATTTCTCCTATACATTATGATTAGTGATAAGATTGTTAAATTATTTTTATAAAAAATATTAAAAAACATAATTTATATACTAAAAAAAAATCTAAAATAAATATAAATATCTATAATTATCTCGTGCGTAGCACGAGTGATAGACTAGTTACTTTAAAACAAATTGCCTGCCGAGATATCTTTAATTATATAAATGACACTCTATGTCAATCCTTGTGCCAAATATGACACCAAGTTTGGTATTATTTTATTTTATTATTTTTTTTTGAATTACATTAACGGTTTCTGTAATTTGGGAATTGCATCACTTTAATTTTTAACTTTTTAATTGTGATACATTTGATCCTAAATTTTAAATCTCGTTTCAAATAAGGACAATTGAAGACATTATTACTCCATTTGAAGGATAAAGTCGTCAATTTGATAAAATATAAATTAGTTTGACAAAAATAAATGTTAAAAAATTATTTTTGAATTTTTAAAAATTATTTCTACTTACCAAAGATAAAATTATACAAAAATGATAATTTTTTACATTTTTATTTTTTGTAATTTTGAATTTTTTGATTTTGTGGATTGGTTTAATAATGATATCAAATTTGTCGTCATATTTGACTTTTAAAAAAATAGAAACTAATTTAACGAAAATAAATATAAAAAAAATTATTTTAAAACATTATTTCTACTTTCCCAAAAGATAAAATTATATAAAAACGATGCATTTTTAATTTTTTTTTGCCAATTTAATTTTTATCTTCTTAGATATTTTTTTCTAAAAACAGATTTTTAAAACCAAACAAAATAGAACTTTATAACTAAAAAAGTACCAACATTATTCATTAAAGAAAAATGTCATTACATTTCAAACAACTTAAAAGTTAACTAACATAAAATAAGTTGTATGACGACTTTACTCTTGAAATGAATCGTTTGCAAATAAAATATCTTTGATTGTCTTTATTTGGAATAAAATTCAAAATTCAAGATCAAATATATGACAATTGAAAACACAAATCACAAACTACAGATACTGTTAATGTAATTAACCCTTATTTTTTTGTTTGATAATTCAAATAAAAAATGCTTCAGAGCTCCAATTGAGCAAAAATTATTTATTGCTCCATAGGCGTCATGTAGCTATATCCTTCATCAATCATGATTCATCATGTCCTCTCATATTCTTTAATTATCTAACACAAACTCAAAAATCCTACCTCCTCCACTAATTACAATCTTATTGTTAGAAATTGGGTGCCCATGTGGCATGACCATTTTCTGAACCTTTTGAACCTTATCCAAATAAGTTTGAATTTGAATTCAAAACCTATTTGGATAACCACTCAGGGTATCTATATCTACCATATCAACTGATCTGGATAGATGAAATAGATATCTTATATATCTGATATAACTAATATGGATAGATTGATTATTATCCTATATATCTGATATAATATGGGATATGGGTGATTAAGAAAATAATAACATATGTCGTATGTTTTTCCCATATACTGGCTCTCTCCCAAAATAAAACGATCAAGAGCCATTTTGCACTGTGACTTGTGTGAGTGATATTCATTCTGTAATATCACTCCATTGCTGGGTTGATTGATCAGATTCAAGAAGCACGTGATTTACCCACGAAATCTTTCAATTCAGACTCTGCAGAAAAAGGTATGACCATAATTTTTCATCCGCTACGTTTATACTTTGATTTACACTTATTGAAACACCACATGTGATATCCAAGACCAACCAATAACTTCTCCAATTTGAGACCTCAATAAACTCCTAATGATGTGGACAAAAAATGACCCACGCTCGTTTCTCTCTCCTCTCTTCACTTCGCAAACGCTCCTCTCTCTCTCTTTCTCTCTCTCCTGTCCTCTCGCTACCACTATGGATGTAATCGGTTCAGGACGGTCGGTATTTAAGTAAAATTTTATATTAAACTGATAATGTCGGTTTTATTATATTGAAAACCGATACGAACCAAATTTTTTACCAAACTGCACCAATTCAAATGGTTCGGCTCAATGTGGTTTAATCGGTTTAAGTACTTTTAAAATGAGTTGTTTCTTAAATTTGTAGTATAATAAATAATTTATGTAAAAATATTAAATCAGCCATTTATACATAATATTAATCATATCCAATCCATCTATTCATAAAAATACAAACAAAAAATTAATAAATACTAATACTTGAAACTTTTACTGAATTAGAATTAGAAATAAAATATAATTTAATAACTAAAGTCTTAACATCAAAATAAAACCAAAACTTAAAACAATAATTTTATTATATGTAAACGTCTATGGTCGGTTTCGGTGAAAATCACTGTACAATATGTCAAAACCGATACTGAACTGAAAATAAAAAAATAATAATTTTCAAAACTGAACAGACCGATTCATATTAAAATACCGACCAAATATGACCGGTTCGATTTGGTTCAATCGGTTTGGTCAATTTTTTCGATTTTTCTTACATCCCTAACTACCACCATCCTCTGCATTGAAGATTGAAATCCCAAACAAAGAGTTTAGTTGAAAGCCCAAATAGAGAGTTTAGATCAAAACAGAGTATAACAGAGTTTTCAAACTATGAACTTTTCTATCATTAAACTGTTATTGCTTATTACTTGTGACCACTTCAGCACTCTTTCTAAAGTTCTACATGGAATCTTTTAGTTTGTCAAAAGAAATATGTAAATAGTGTCTGTTTGAATTATGAAGTTCGTCAAAAACTCTTATGAATTTTGTTCTGCTATGTTTATTAATATTGATGTTTGTTGCTCTTATTTTGATATTGAGCAATGAAATTTGTGTCTTGGTGGTGTTTTATTCCATTCTCACTGCTTTAGGCTAGGATTAAATTCAAATTGGATCACCATCTGATAGGGTAATTTATATGCGAATTGGGCCGAGCTGGGCTTTTATGGACCTCAGTACGAAGGGCTGAGTAAAGAAGTCATAAAGTTACTCCGTTCTGGGAGAGGCTTAAAGTTAGCCCAGTCTCAAGCCCAGAAGGTAGACCGGTCCGAGGGACTCTTGATGTTAGTCCGGTCGAAGGACGCTTTGTAGTTAGACCGGTTTAAGGATGCTTTGAACTTATACCGGTCATGGCACAGTGAAACAAGATCGGTCTAAAACCTTGATAAAAGATAGTTCGGTTTTGGGAATACCATGGTTTGTAGAAAACTATGGGCAGAGAACCGAACTAGGCATAGTTCGGCTAAGCATAGTCGTAACTACTTCGGTCGTATGGTAGGTCGGCCATGGAAGAACCATCTCACTTGGTTTAAGCAGTGAGGGAGGTGTTGAATGATAAGCATTATCCTTTAGGAGTATGAATCCTAGGGGAACTCTACATGGAGGAGTAAGAGTCCTACTTGGATTGTGCCACACGAAACCTATAAAAGCTCACAAACATCACCTATGGAAAGGTAACACACAACTTTGATTCTTGAATACACAGAGCTTTTGTCTTTGTCCATTTTTCTGACTTAGGCATCGGAGGGGTTTCCAGCACACACCCGCCGGCTAGCTCACGTTTGTGTTTTCAAGGAGTAAAGTGACGACGTTTGGAGGAGCGCAGACTTGATCAACAGGATTATACGAGAAGGTTTATTTCTTTCCCGTACAATTGGCGCCATCTGTGGGAAAAACAGACAGGACAAAACCTCTTGATCAAGCTTTACCTCTTTAGGAACAATGGCGCACAATGAAGATTTACCACAGTCCGCCATCGACGGGCAAACACCAGATGAGGGTGCAAGGCGTGAAGGACTACCTTCTATCCGTCCCATGGCGAACTTGGAGCCCCAACGACATAACTCCAGGAGGGATACTAGGGGGAGGCGGACTAACAGCCCTCGTCACTCTCATTCACAAAGTCCTGACAGGCAAAGACGGAGGATTGATCCTCAAGTTCTGGAGGACCGCGTGAAGGAGCAAGATGAATTAATAAGGAAGATGGTGGCGGACATGGAGGCCTTGAAGCGCCAGATGAAGGGAAAAGGAGTGGCGACAGAAGAGGGGCGCAAAAACAAGATGCCCCCTCGCCACTCAGAAGACCATGGAAGACATTCCACACCATCACAAGCAGAGAGTAGAAGCCTCAGGACAGGCGATACTCAATCTAGAACCTCCAGAACTCGTTACTCCAGGTCTGAGAGAACGAGATCATTGAGGTCTTACACAGAGGGAAGTACCTACCGACCCTCACACTCGCACCAAACATCATCCAAACAGACGGAGTTGCCTAGATCATCCGATCTGCGGATCATGCTGGAAGAAAAGGCACGATGGAAGGAGGACACCAGGGCGCGCGACCCTCGCAGAATTTCAGCCCTTCAACGATTGGCTCCTCGATCGCATGGAAGCGTCGAGGTTGGAATGCCATTACCACGCCCTGCCTACGAACCGACGAACAAAACATTAGCAAGGCTGCAGACCTCGCCGTTCGTTCCGGCAATTGAAAACGCGCCCCTACCTACAGGCTTCCTTCAGCCCAAATTTACTACGTACGAGGGGAAAACAGACCCCTACATTCACCTAAGCCACTTCCGCCAAGTTATGGCGATATATCGGCGAAACGAGGCTCTAATGTGCATCCTCTTCCCGTCAAGCCTTGGCGATCTAGGCTTGACTTGGTTTGAAAAACTTCCAGAAGGCAACTTAGCCTCCTGGGCGCAATTGGCGGAGGCGTTTGTCACAAGGTTCAAAATAAACACCAAAACCCCGGTGGAGATTGACCAGCTACTCTCCATCGACATGGGCGAAAAAGAGACATTAAGGTCCTACAATAGTCGCTACTGGGAAACATTCAACTAGATTGGGGACTGTCCCACCAATCTCGCCATTGCACAATACAAGAGAGGCCTTCCGGTCGGGAACAGACTAAGGGACTCAATCACCATGACACCACCCCTCACCATGGAAGCCTTGATGGAAAGAGTACATCATCACATCAGGGTAGAAGAGGATGGCGCACGTGCCAAAACAAAATCTGGCACGACTACAGTACCAGAGAAGAAGGCCTCAGCAATGGTCAACATGGTAGATCGTCCAAGCAAAAACGGACGAGGCAGGCGAGACGACGGAGAGGACCAGAATAAAAGATGGTTGAGAGTCCGCACTGCCATAACCACGGTCTTCAAGAAACCGATCTACCGAATTCTAAGTGAAATACGGGATGAGCCTTTCGTCAGATGGCCAGCTAAGCTTGGGGAAGCTCAGAAGGACTATGACGAAAGATCACGGTGCACCTTCCACAAAGAAAGGGGCACCGCACTGAAAACTGCACGCCATTGAGACAGCACCTGGAGAAGTTGGTGGCAGCAGGTCACTTGGATAAATACATTGAAGGAGGGACGCAACCAGCCCTCCAGGATCACAATAACCCCAATGGAATGCCAGTCAACGCCCCACCTCAAGGCATTATTAATGTGATACATGGAGTCTTTGAACCTGAGCGTGTATGCGAGCTCAGGGGATCAATCAGAAAGGTTGAACACTTAAGAGAGGTGCTAAGTGCCCAACCTGCCATCAAGAAGGGGAAGATAGAGGCCACAAACGTCATGTCTTTTTCGGATAAAGACTTGGAACGAATATATTGCCCTCACAATGATGCCCTAGTCGTCACTCTCCGAGTCAAGGATTTCGATGTCAAGCGGATTCTGATTGACCAGGGTAGTTCATGTGAAATCATGTACTACGAAACATTTAAACAATTGAAGCTACAAGACAAAGACTTGGCGTCTACCGTATCTCCCCTAATTGGATTCAACTCCATGCCAGAATGACCCGTCGGCAAAATAATTCTTCCGGTCAGGGCAGGAAGCGTGACGAAACAAGTGGAGTTCTGGGTATTGAAGGTCCCCTCCACTTACAACATCATCTTGGGAAGAACATGGCTCCATGCCATGAAATCAGTAGCATCATCGTACCATCAAGTAATGCGGTTCCCCAACGGAACTGGAGTAATTGAAGAGATCTTTGGAGACCAGATTATGTCCAAACAATGCTTTGTCACGGCTAATGGCAGCCGCGCTGCCAAGGGATATGTTCATTCAGTGGAAGAACCTGAGAGTAATGAACTGTTCGTAGATGTTGGCAGAGCAGCTGATCAAAAAGTGGTGGAAGATTTGGTAGAGGTAAGAATAGATGAAAAGAACCCGGATAAGTTCTTCTTGCTCGGTTCGTCATTGTCCAGCACTGAGAGATTAGAGGTCTTGGAATTTTTAACCTCTAATATCGAAGTGTTTGCCTGGACACCAAACGACATGCTAGGCATTGATCCCAACTTCATCTGTCACCAACTCAATGTCCACCCATCCGCCAGACCAATCATTCAATGCACCCGTAGATCGGCACTCCACCATGCCGAGATAGTGGCGGAAGAAGTAGGAAACCTGCTGGAGTCAGGAGCAATTAGAGAAGTGCACTACCCAAGATGGATCTCCAACACAGTTGTGGTGCCAAAGAAGAATGGCAAGTGGCGTGTCTGTGTCGACTACAAAACAGTCAACAAGGCATGTCCGAAAGACAGCTTTCCTCTACCACGGATAGATCAACTGGTTGACCTAACGGCGGGGCACAACCGACTTAGCTTTCTGGATGCATACAGAGGCTACCATCAAATCGCCATGCATGAACCAGACCAGGAGGTCACATCCTTTACAACTCCAAGAGGACTATACTGTTACAAGGTCATGCCCTTTGGCCTAAAGAACGCAGGGGCAACATTCCAACGGATGGTCACCAAGATGTTTGAACCATTGTTAGGCAGAACAATGGAGGCTTACATCGACGACATGGTGGTCAAGAGCAAGGATGAGAATGACCATCTCAAGGACCTAGGCGAGATGTTTGAGATCCTGAAGAAACACAAGTTGCGCCTCAATGCATCCAAGTGTGCGTTCGGAGTAGGATCTGGCAAATTCCTGGGCTTCCTTGTGACCAACCGGGGTATAGAAGCAGACCCCTCCCAGATCAAAGCAATCCAGGATTTGGAGAGACCAAACTCAGTAAAAGAAGTGCAGCATCTCACCGGCATGGCAGCTGCACTCAATCGGTTCATAAGCCGGTCATCGGACAGACTACGACCATTCTTCCATGCACTAAAAGCCAAGTTCGAATGGGACAAAGAATGCGACCAAGCTCTGGAAAGATTGAAAGAATACATGTCTTCTCCACCATTGCTGGTCACCCCAATACCCGGAGAAGAACTCTTCCTGTACCTGGCAGTCTCTTAACACGCAATTAGCGCAGTGTTGGTCCGTGCGGAAGGAATTCAACATCTGCCCATCTATTATGTCAGCAAGACATTGCTGGGAACCGAAACAAGGTATTTGCCACTGTAAAAACTGGCATTGGCCTTGATGATGGCCTCAAGAAAGTTATCACACTACTTTCACGCCCACACTATAGTCGTCCTCACAGCTTTCCCATTAAAAGCTTTATTTGAGAGGGCAAACTTTTCTGGGCGAATCTTAAAGTGGGCAGTAGAGTTGGGACAATTTGACATCAAATTCCAATCCCGAACCGCGATAAAAGCCCAAGCTTTGGCAGACTTTGTCGCAGAATTCACCCTAGGAAGTCATCATATCTGCCTAGTCGACCTGACTGATACAACCAAACCAGGAATAGAAATTGATGCCGGAATAGCGCAACCCCTGGTGCAGGATATTCAATCAGATCCCATGGCAGACCAGACTAAAGATAGCAAGGAAGAAGCAAACCAAGCTACACCGAACTAAGACTCACTAACAAATAAAGACTTGGTACAATCAGATAGTGAGGGGTAGACCGCAAGCACGGACCTTGAAGAAAACACCAGCAACATTCTTGACCCCACGACATCATCTGACCCCTCCACTTGCTGGAAATTATTCGTTGGAGAGATGTGGAAGCTCTTTGTGGATGGAGCATCCAACCGGCATAGTGCAGGACTTGGCATAGTCCTCATCTCACCACACGCCCTGGTTGTGGAGCAAGCAATCAACCTTGGCTTCCCAGCATCAAACAACGAAGCGGAGTATGAAGCACTTCTTGCAGGACTCAAAACAGCATTCTACATGAAGGCCACCGAACTAATGGTCTACAGCGACTCACAGCTGGTGGTAAACCAAATTTCTGGCAACTATGACGCAAAGGATGGTAGGATGGCCAAGTACCAAGAATTGGTCAGAATAGAGATCAAGAAATTTGAAGTAGTGAGGATAGAACAGATTGGCAGGGAGGAAAATAGCAGAGCAGACGAACTAGCAGGCTTTGCTTCAATGGCAGATACTTCTATCCCTCACCCACTACTAATTGATTACCTACCAAGGCCAAGCATTGAAGACCCCGATGCAGAAGAGGTATGTTGCGCCGAGCTAGACCCCTCATGGATGGATCCCATTATACTGTTCTTAAAAGACGGCATCTTACCGGAAGACAAGACAGAAGCCAACAAAATTCAAGCGAAGTCGCAGCGATTTTGGCTCTCCCCATCCATGGCGTTATATAAAAAGTCATTCTCAGGACCTTATCTAAAGTGTGTCCACCCCAGCAAAGCAGAAGCATTCTTGTTCGAAATACACGAAGGGGTGTACGGAAGCCACCAAGGAGGAAGATCGTTAGCTTACAGAGACATTTCGCAAGGATACTGGTGGCCATACATGCAAGCAGACTCAGAGAAGTATGTGAAAAAGTGCGAGAAATGTCAGAAGTTCGCACATCAAATACATCAGCCGGCCAGAGAACTCCTACCATTGACCAGCCCATGATCGAGCTCAAAGTACCTTACAAAGTTTAATTATTAATTTATTTTATATGTAGTACAATTTTTTTCAATTCTAAATCAATTTATTATTTTTAGATGAATTTAAAAAAATGGGAAAAAATATAAAATAAAAAAGTTCACAATAAAAAACAAGTCAATTCTATCAAAAAACCAAAAAAATAGGCTTATTCTATCTTGAGTGGACTTTCTAAAAATATTTACACTCAACCAACCTAAAAAGTTAATAAAAATAAAATAAAATTGTCTCTTAAGAAAAATTTCCAAGACAAAAATAATCCTACTAGTAATTGGAGCCAGAAATACCTTTTTTATTTATTTATTATATATGTCCAAAAAAAACCTTAAATATGAACAATTTATCATTATTTTTTGAAAGAGTAATGATAAGTAAACAAGATGTTTGTACAAAATTTGTATAGATAATGAGTTGATATATTGTGGTTATTTCATTTTCCATAAAAAAAATCTACTATTGTCTTCATAATTTTACAAATGTCATTAACATCATTCTGAATATGTTTTTTGTATGAATTTTATTTTTGCAAATCACTTTTTTTGTTTTTGTTTTTGTTTTTGTTAAATTTCTAGGAAATACAACAAAACAGTACATCCAAGGCAATTCAAGATCGGAGATTGGGTGCTGCGCAAAGTGATGGGAAACACCCTGGTGCTAGGAGATGGCAAGCTAGGGCCTAATTGGGAAGGTCCTTACAAAGTGGTTGGGTTAGCAGGCAAAAGGGCATACCACCTAGAAGACAAGGACGGCAAAGCAATCCCTAGGCCATGGAACACCGCCAATCTCAAGTTATTTTATTTTTAGCTTTCCTCTTTCAAACATGTGTAATTTTTTGTTTCCTCAATAAAACAAGTCGATTCTTTTCAGCATAGTTGTTTTCTGTAAAAGTTAGTTTTAGTGAAGTTAGGAACATTGCAAACATTTTTATTCTAAGCTGGCTGGAAAAACCAACTTAGAACACCCTTCCTAAGCCCAGGATAAGGATCCAGGCTGCAGGACGTTTGGTCGGAATAACCAAACACTTTATTTTAGGTTGGCTGGAAAAACCAATCTAAAGGTTGGCTGGAAAAACCAACACCCTTCCTAAGCCCAGAATAAGGATCCAGGCTGCAGGACGTTTAGTTGGAATAACCAGACACTTTACTTTAGGTTGGCTGGAAGTTGGCTAGATTAAACCAACTCTTAGTACTCTTTAGCCGAAGTAAGAACATCGGCTAAAGAGTGGTTGGATGGATTAAACCAACACTTGGTACTCTTTAGCCGAAGTAAGAACATCGGCTAAAAGAGTGGTTGGCTGGATTAAACCAACTCCTAGTACTCTTCAGCCGAAGTAAGGACATCGGCTAAAGAGTGGTTGGCTAGTAAGGTCAGTTAGATGGCACAGGTAAGACTGAAATAAAGTATCTCGGCCGAAAAATAGTATGGTTCAAGTTGCAGTTAGAAAGCATGCTCAAACAGGAAAGTAAACCAAGATTACAGTTGGAGCAATAGAAGTCATTAAAAAGTCATTACAGGTACAAGCATACAAATCAAACCGGAATAACAGTTAGCACAAAAGAGGATGATTCTCATTAATCAAATTCAAAGCGATTACAAGGGAGGGGCTCCCAGCCCGATTACAAGTCGAAGCAAAAAGAAGAAAAAGAAAAAATACAAAATCAGCTAAAAAGGTCATCTATTTCGACATCCAGCTCGGCATCAACCCGAAGTCCGGTTTCAGACGGAATTACAGTCTGAGTTGGGAGCTCGGTCTCGGCCTGGAGCTTGGTTTCAGCAGGTTGCTCAATGGTCAGATCTTCTACCGCAGGCTTCGCCCGAACTGATTGGTTAGCTGGAACATTGTCAACCGGAGTGTCAGTTGGCTCATTCTCTTCATCGTCATCATCAGACGCTTCAAGGAATTGCTTCTGAAGATCGGCTACATACTCTGCCAGTGAGGCCGGAATAAAATACTGAGGAGCATTGAAGACCTCGGTGTCGGGACCGCAACCGAGCTGCTCCACGGTACCTCTCCAGCCGCACTTGAAGAACAAGTCCTTCGCAGCTTCACACTGCTGGATGTATGCAGCTTCGCCTTCCTTGAAGCCCTTCACCTCGGCATCTTCAGCTTTCTTCTTCAGAACGTTTATTTCGGCGTCCTTAACACCCTTGGAAATAAGCATTGCATATCCGTTTGTTTTGGAAAATGTTTTGGAATTTGCTACTCGCAAGTAGGCTAAAATACGGATTTCAACGAGCTATTCCAACTCAAGCAATCCAACCTTCATCCACAGGCATTCAAACAGTTTATAACACATAAGCATCTAGCCACATGGTAAGCATGCTGTCATGATGGCATTCACACGCATGTGATATGCTAAAGCATAAATACTTACATCGTACTCCGTGCTAAAAATAGGAACATGTTAGCAATCAATGCATGATCCAAGTCCATGTTAAGTGCCTAATGCAACGCATACGGAATGTCACTAGAGTAGGCTCAGCTAGTCTATGAATGACATGTTAAAATGCACAACTAACACGTATTCAATTCAGAATTTGAAATACAGATGTAGTTAGCATGATGTACCGAGCCCGGTGCATGTAAGACAAATAAATGAATGCACGCATGCATTGCATGAGGTATGCTAATTTAAACGTGCCCTAATACTAACCATCAAAGCAGGTAAATAAAAGGGAAGAAAGAAGTGGGGATTGGAAGACATACACGCCACTCACACACACTTATTACAGATTTGCCCTCGCCCGGAGGGACCAAATAAATAATACAAATTAATTAACTACGCAAGCTAATTAAATATTACAAATTGCCTAATTAGTTAACTAACTAATTTAAACTAGGAAAAGCAGTAAACCACCTCGGAAGGAGAGCCAGATGTAGCGCATGCTCGGGTCCTGCTCGGAAGTGCACGACCATGCATAGTCTGCCTCTGTTTCCCCTGCTCTGCCTCTCTGAAGACTGCCAAAGTCTCAAGGATGCTTCTCTGGATACTGGGAATCACCACCGGCTGAGTAGAATTACCACCGACAGTGAATTGTGGTCACCAGCACAAAATTAATCCATCGGCTGGTAATTTACTGCCGGTCGGCAATGTATACTACCGGTCGGCAGATAATGCCTGCAGAACCTGCAACTCACAGCAGTAGAGGACAGAACTTGCATGGCAATACAATTCAAGCAATGTACGCACCAATCATGCCCCCTATCATGTTTGTGACTCAAAAAGGCATGTGTCTCGATTCTCGGACTGCCAATCACGCATTTCCATGCATGACGGCCCAAAGAATCAAATGTGCAACTTTCATGTCAAATGAAATGCAAACCAAACAAATGAACCAAGGCCCAATTCCTATCACCAAGTCAAGGAACAAGGTATGCATGCAAGATGCAATGCAACCTAGGCATGCAAGCTAAGGATGCAACATGGCATGGCAAGACACTTATGCAAGCATACAAGCAAACATGGGGCAATGCAAACCGATGAAAAGGTGGACTTATACATGATTTAGGCAACTCTAAATAGGCCTAAAACAGTGGCTAAAATGACCAAAATAAAAGACTAAACACATACACACATGCACATGTTAAAGGAGCCAACACTTAGGCACAAATGGGACAACTCTCAAACACATTTGAAAGAAGATAATCTTGGACATATGGCATGCAAGGTAAGCATTGAAAATCGTGTTAAAATATGGTGCCAAACCAAGCAACAAGTCAAGCTAAACATGCAACAAATGGCCCGAGTGCTTGAAGCAAGTCAAAGGGGCTTGAACCATGACCAAGCCAACCAAGCCTAACAAGGCTAAGGGGACTTAAAATAGGTTCAAAGCAGACCTAGACCATGCAAAGGGGACCCCCTAGATGGCATCTAAGTGGCTCAAAATCAAAAGCATACACAAAGGCCAAAACATGGGGTATGCAAGTCATGCTTCCAAAGCTTCAAAGAGGTGTCCAAAGCAAACATACAAGCATGCTATAAGGTCTGAAATTATGCTAAAAGTGATGCCAAATCATTAGAATAAAGCAAATAGTGCATGCTACAAACTCACACACTTGAGGCCAACAAGCCAAAATGCAAGGGGGGCATATAATGCGTGCCATGGCCGACCCAAACAACTATGGACAGACCTCTAGCATGGCAAAATAAGCACACAAGCTTCACAAAACGAGACCTAAAACATGCTCGAGCAAAGGCTAACAACCTAAGGCATATTAAGGCAATAACATGACATTACATGGTAGGTATGTTAAGCATGCATGGTGTACCAAAACCAACACACAACAAGGTTATATCATGGCATAATAAGCATGGAAAGCAGCCAAGATATGATCAATACACATTCTAACATGATGCTCTCTCAAGAGGCCAAAAAGGGTCCCTTTCAAGGACAACAAGGAGAGGGGGTGGCCCTCCCCTTTTGGAGACTTCAAGGCACCATCTCCGCCGCTGAAATCCTGAGGGATTTCAGTGGTGAAGAGGCCCAAACACCAAAGTCTCGAAACTCACTCAAAATAGCACAAAATGGGGCCTTTCAAGGCCTAAGAGGGGTCAAACACCTCCAAACCACAAAGCACTCTAAACAAACAATTAAGAGGGCTAAAAAACAGAACTTTTTTATATTATACACCAAGCTCAAAAATGATTTTAAGATAGGTAGAAATACAATGCAAGATTGGGAAATAAAGAGGCAAAATTGTTACCCTTGAAAACTCCTTCAACAATGGTGCTCCAACAGCTCCTTCTAGGTTGAAAACAGCTCCAAAACTTCAAAACCAACCTCTTAGAACCTCAGTAGCTAAGTGAAGGTGAAACACTATGTGTTTGTGTGCAATAGTAAGACACAAATGCACTTAAACACACACAAGAGGGAGATATAGAGATAGAAAGTGTATGGTTTCTAACCCTAGAACTCAAAACCCTAAAAATGGCTGTCTAAAAATATCTCAAGCCTCTCAAGTGTCTAACCCTCAAGCCAAGAGAGAAGGCTCTCTCTCATAGAGCCTTTTGTCTTGTAAAGCTTACAAGACAAGCTTCTAAAGAGAGAGATCCCCCAAAAGCAAGACAGCTGTGATAAAATATCTGCAAAAGCAGATGCATAGCAGTCGGCCGGCCAAAGATGCCATTTTGGCAAAAAGGAGTGCCGACCGGCAACAAATAGTGCCGACCGGCAACAAAAAGTGCCGATGGCAGCAAAAACCAGCCGGTGACCTCTAGCCACTGCCGGTGGTGTGTGGGGATGCCTCACAAGGCATTCCCTGCCCCTCCAAGGCAAAACACAAGTGTTTGGTGCAAAACCAGAAACAAAACGGTTAAGTTCGGAGATCCTGAGGTAGGACGCGTAGCCGAGACCCCCGGGAACTCCAAACAAACACAAACATGGATAATCACCGAGTGTTCAAACGGTGACGTCCAAGTCTTGAAGACGGTCAAAAATGGGGTGTCTACAGTTGCCCCTCTTTGACAGAACTCGAAAGTCATAACAATGACGGGAGTGAATGTCAAAGCCCAGAGATGACCCATTTTTGACAAGGCCGAAGACTCAGACAAACATGCAAGACAAACAAGATAAGCGCCCGAAGGCAGGGGCAAAATGCAAGACAATGCACAGAGCCGGACACAACTTATGATAATGCAATATATACAAAACAATGTATAAATAATGCAAATGAAAATGAAAATGCAATGCAATTGAAACAATGCAAACTATATGCAAAGCAATTGAATTACGATCCAATCACGAGCGGTTAGAAACCACACCTATGTCAAATAGATTGATGGAGGTAACAAGTCTGTCTACCATAGAACGGTCTACTGAACTATGAACATCGTAGACAGACACAAGAACGAGTATTGGGGGGGATTGACACAAGTGGGGAAACGACTCGCTGGAGAAAGGACAATGATCCTAATGCCGGATGCAAAAATTACACTACAATGCAATATATATATATATGGATATGCTGGGGAGGTGGCAATGGATATGGCACGCGGGCCAAACCAAATCTTGCCTAGGCAAGGCATGTAACCATACAAGCCACGTCTAACATAGAACGGTCCACTGAACTATGCTTCGACACGAGGAGTATGGGCACATGCCAGACCAAGCTCAATCATGGAAAGGCGCAAGCCATAAATGGAAGTGATGCGATGAATGCATGCAATCTACAATGCAATATTAACAAATATGCAATGGGATGGATACAATGGATATGGCACGCGGGCCAAACCAAATCTTGCCTAGGAATGGCATGTACGCATACAAGCCACGTCTAACACAAAAAAGGTGCCGCAACCCTCAAACCAACATACCAGCGTGGAATAGGCGCATACACATGCAGAACTGTGCTTTAACGTGAAAAGTAAGGGCACATACCAGACCAAGCTCAACATGGAAAGGCGCAAGCCATAAATGGAAGGTGATGTAATGAATACATGCAAACTACAATGCAATGGATATGGCACGCAGGCCAAACCAAATCTTGCCTAGGAAAGGCATGCACGCAAACAGGCCGCGGCTAACATAGAACGGTCCACTGAACTATGCTTTGACACAAGAAGTATGGGCACATACCAAACCAAGCTCAACATGGAAAGGCGCTAGCCATAGATGGAAGGTGGTGCAATGAATGCATGCAAACTACAATGCAATATTTACAAATATGCAATGGAATGGATATTTACAAGATGCATGACAATGCAGTATGATGCGATCTACTGGGGAAAATGATATGGATACATGCAAGCTACAATGGAAATGCATGACAATGCACTATGATGCAACGGCTATGATTGCAACTTTCCCTATCTTACCAACAGGGTGATATACTAGGTTGGTTCAGTATCCAAAACTGAGGCGCCGACATGCTGCCTCAATCTATGGGGCTTCCATACAAATTTCAAGCCGAGGATACACCCCTGGGTATTTAAACCAGATTTTAGTCTCGGAACTCCCGAACCTTTGCGTTCTAGGCATAAGCCGTTCGAACTCTAGTTTCCACCGTCCCAGTCGGTCTTCTAGGAACTCACCGCAAACATAGGCAGGTGGCTTTACCAGACCACCGAAAGTCGTTCGGGCACGACAAACACCAAAGGAATTGCACCTTCCGAGGATTTAGGGTCTCCTAGACCGTGATGCAAAATGTATGCATGACAATGCAAGTGAACTACACACATCAATGCACAGGAGGTTTCGCACCTCCCAAGGATTTAAGGTCTCCTAGACCATGTAGATTGCACAAGAGATGCATAACAATGTAGGTAAACTACACACATCAATGCACCGGAGGTTTCGCACCTCCCAAGGATTTAAGGTCTCCTAGACCGTGTAGATTGCACAAGAGATGCATAACAATGTAGGTAAACTGCACACATCAATGCACCAGAGGTTTCGCACCTCCCAAGGATTTAAGGTCTCCTAGACCGTGATGCAAAATGTATGCATGACAATGCAAGTAAACTACACACATCAATGTGCCGAAGGTTTCACACCTTCCAAGGATTTAAGGTCTCCTAGACCGTGTAGATACCTGTGCGGTTCGTCTGGTCGCTCTAGCCTCAAATGAACCGTACATACAATATCGTGCCTGAAAAGAAAACAAACTTAACAGGTACAATGTCGTTAGCAACATGCATAACAATGCAAATGAAAGTAAGACAACGCAGGTCGCAAGGAATGTAAGACAATGCAAATGAGGCACGCATGCTAGTGTAAATGACGACACACATGCCAATGAAAATGTGACACGCATGCCAATGGAAATGAGGAATAATATAAATGAGACACGCATGCCAATGGAAATGTGACACGCATGCCAATGGAAGTGAGACACGCATGCCAATGGAAATGTGACACGCATGCCAATGAAGATGAGACACGCATGCCAATGGAAATGAGACACGCATGCCAATGGAAATGATACAAATGAGACACGCGTGCCTCATAAGATGCAAAATAAAACAAATGAGACACGCATGCCTCATAAGATGCAAAATAAAACAAATGAGACACGCATGCCTCATAAGATGCAAAATGAAACAAATGAGACACGCATGCCTCATAAGATGCAAAATAAAACAAATGAGACACGCATGCCTCATAAAATGCAAAATGATGCAAGTGTGACACGCATGCCACACGGAATGTAAAAATGTAAATGAGACACGCATGCCTCACAAGATGCAAAATGATACAAATGAGACACGCGTGCCTCATAAGATGCAGAATGATGCAAGTGTGACACGCATGCCACACAGAATGTAGACTTTGACAATTGGACTTATACGCTACGCGAAGCCGATTCGTATTCAAAACAATGCAATGTACTAACAAGTACAAGCGAGGTGCGCAAGATAGCACGAGAGGATGCATGCAAAATGCAAGTAAGGTGCACAAAACAGTGCGATGCGCAAGAAAGTGCGTGTGATTTGAAATGCACAAGGCAATGCGATTGAAATGCAATGCACAAAACAGTGCGATGCGCTAAACAGCGCGAGTGAAATGCAATGCACAAAACAGTGCGATGCGCTAAACAGCGCGATTGACATGCAATGCACAAAACAGTACGATGCGCTAAACAGCGCGATTGAAATGCAATGCACAAAACAGTGCGATGCGCTAAACAGCGCGAGTGAAATGCAATGCACAAAACAGTGCGATGCGCTAAACAGCGCGATTGAAATGCAATGCACAAAACAGTGCGATGCACTAAACAGCGCGAGTGATATGCAATGCACAAAACAGTGCGATGCGCTAAACAGCGCAAGTGATTTTGAAATGCACAAGACAGTGCGATTGAAATGCAATGCACAAAACAGTGCGATGCGCTAAACAGGGCGATTGAAATGCAATGCACAAAACAGTGCGATGCGCTAAACAGCGCGAGTGATTTTGAAATGCACAAGACAGTGCAATGCGCTAAACAGCGCGAGTGATTTTGAAATGCACAAGACAGTGCGATTGAAATGCAATGCACAAAACAGTGCGATGGTATGCGATACGCATGGGGTAACTTTTGAGCTTTTGTAAAAGCTAAAAGGATACGAAAAGGATACACCATTGTATAAGTTGGAGTGTTACGCACAGAAGACGCGGTCCGAGGTCAAAACGGAGGCCGGTTGAGCATCGGAGATACACTTTCTTGCACTTTCTTGAGCTATGAAGAACAAAAACTACTCATATGGCCTAAACAAGGTTGTGGGAACACCACCGGCCGGGAGGGGAAGCCACCGGCTTTCCATCGGCTGCAAAATAATCCCATCGGCACAATATTCTGCCGACCGGCACAAAATGTTGCCGACCGGCAAAAAGTTCCTGAGTTAGGGCAGACTCGACATTTCACCACGGGTGTTTTAAAATAGGGTTTCTAAACCCTATTTTTCACTTCCTTCTCCGCCGAAAATCCACACTTTCTCTCTCTAGAGTGTTTTTCTCTCCTCTTTCCTCCGTTTCTTCGCGTTCTACGCCCGTTTCGTCGTCGGATTCGCGATTTTCTTCGCGTTTCAGACATTTTCGACCGATCAAATCTTTGTTTCGGTGCTTCTTTTGCTGTTCCCACCTTTTTGGGGTTTGTTCCCCTCGCTTTCCTCTTGATTTCCGTACCCTTTTCACATCCCGACCTTTTCGGCCATTTTCGACCTCCTCGGGGGTTGAGTTTTCGGTTGACTTTCCATATTCTAGCCCGGTTTTCCTCCCTCCGGCTATTTTCTCATCATTCTTGACATGGCCGACGATATTCCACAGGGCGGGACTCCCCCGGATCATGAGATGGATCCCGAGGTCGAGCTTCTACCTTTGAGCGAGCGCCCGTTCGACCCAGCGACCTACCGGCCGGCGATTCATGTTCTGCCCCCTGACGGACTGCGCCAGTTTCGGAGCTTCGAGAGGTACGTGCCGCCCGAGCTATTACTGCGTGAGCCTACCTCCCACCTGTCCTTCGGCGCTTCCGAGGTAACTTTCTTTCTCTGATTTACTTTCCGTAATATAGGATACAAAACTGTCGTAGCTAGTTGTACTTTTTAACTGCTTTAGCTTAGATACCCTGTATACTGTAGTTGATTGTAAACATACGTGCAACTGATATCTGCTTGAGACTGACACATGCACACACACTGCACTAGCCCTGAATCACCCGAACACACGGCGCACACTGTATTTCACTGCATACACACTGGTACCCAGTATTTACTTGAGTCTGAAAATATGCACACATGCTATTCTGTACTGAACCACCCGAACACGCTGACGCATCACATGCTGTAGTTCACTGTAAGCACACCGGCACCCGGTATTTGCTTGAATCTGTCAAACTTGCACACATGCTATATCTGTTCTGAACCACCCAAACACGCTGACACATCACACGTTGTAGTTCACTGTAAGCACACCGGCACCCGATATTTGTTTAAATCTGTTAAACTTGCACGCATGCTACATCTGTATGCTTTTTAGAACTGCATTTTGAATGTTGCCTTGCAAACGTTGTTTTCTGTTTACAGGGGGATTCCCATACCATCCGTGGGTATGGGAACACCGGCGCTCGGGAGTGGTATGCCGAGCTTCCTGATGCGGTCCGTCGCATAGTGGACCAGGCAGGCTTCGGCGCCTTCTGCAGAGGACTCTCCAGGCTCACTACATGCAGACCTCTCCTCGCCGCTCTGGTGGAGAGGTGGTGGGACACCACCGACTCGTTCCATTTGCCAAACTTCCTGATTACTTCTTGCTAAGAATGACTGAAAACAATTTTTACAGTAGAAAGAATTGTGCTAAAAACTACTTCTTCTATTTGAAAGAGGGAAGATTACAAGTATGCTAAAAAAGAGGCTAAAAATAAAAAAAAAAACTTGAGATTAATGGTATTCCATGGTCGGGGAATGGCCTTGATGTCTCCATCTTCCAAGTGATATGCCCATTTTCCTGCTAAACCGACCACTCTGTAAGGTCCTTCCCAGTTAGGCCCTAGCTTGCCTTTTCGCCGATCGGGCGAACACCGTGCCTCTCTGTCTTCTCAGCGCACTGGTGGACGTCAGGCGCATCTTGCATTACGACTGGGGTGGCGCCGCTCTGGCCACTCTCTATGGATATATGAGCTCAGCTTCCCGCGGCAACGGACAGTTGCTCGGGGGCTATTGGCGTGTTTGGGAGGTACGTTTCTTCTCCGCTTTTCATTTCTGTTCTATATTTTCTGTACTCTGTACACTGCACACACTGTAGTCTGCTTTACACTTGCTGTATACTGTACACGCGGCACACACATACACTCTGCTTTACACTGACTGTACACTGCTCATACTGCACACTCTGCACAATACACTGCACAACACGTGGCTCTGCTATTTCTGCTTTTACTCTATATTCTGCTTTATCTGATAATCATATTGATGTTTTCTCTGCAGTTGTGGGTTTATGCCTACTTTCCTAGGCTTGCACCCGTGCCAATCACGGAGACCCCTCTGGTCGCCCCCTTTTCGCGTCGCTTTGACGGGAGATGCACCCGGAGGCCGCGAGAGACTTTCAGCTTCTTTCGCCGCTTCTTCGACACCATCACCTCCGCAGAGGTATGTTTTACTTGCAATTCATTTAAGCTTCGCCTTTCCACTGCATATTTCAATAACAGTAGATAACAAACTGTATTGCATTTTCAGATCACCTGGCAGCCTTGGGCTCCTTTGCCAGCCGTGACGCGGGATCGGTTTGCCGGCGCCGATGAGACGTTTAGTATCACCCGGGAAGCTAATACAGTTGCTGATGCCCTTGAGCAGAACGATCAACGAAATATTGGCTTGTTTGCTTAGCTGAACAGAAAGAAATCTTACAAGACTTTGAAGAAGCTCTAAAATTGAATGGTATTGTGTAACAGGGTCGGATTGATAGCCGCTTTTATCAGAACAAACCGGCAATCATGGATTTAGATTAAACCAAAACAGAAAGAGGAGAATTCACTCAAAGGAAAGTGAATTGAATGAATTTGAGGACCCAAGTCCGAAATCGAGAGGTTCCCAGCCATTGAAGGCCGAA
>NW_021025411.1:1019928-1031694 GCF_004153795.1 Camellia sinensis
AAAGAGATAGAACATGGCTGAACGAACCGTTCGTTTAGATCAATGAAATGCCCATTGCCAGTCCAGCAATGCATGGAACTCAAGGCATTTTCATAATTGCCGTTAGATAATAGTCATTTTTAACAAAGCCAAAAATCAGTGGGAGAAGTGGGCTGTGGCACATACAACACATGACAAAATCCGGCCGGGTATATTAATAAATCGCCTTCCCCTACCAGTGCGTGGACTTCCAGCATCTCAATAACACGGTTTAGATATAGGCCGTAGCAAGCAAAAACAGTGGCATAAGGCGTGCACATATCATCGTATGTGGCCAAATGCCTCGCCTTAGATAAAAATCGCCCTGCCTCCAGCCATGGCAGGACTCAAGCTACTTCCACATGCCGTTTAGATAACCGTTTTACACAAACCAAAATCAGTCATGAAGGGTTTTGGGCAACATACATCGCAAGGCCAAGATGCTCGGCCGTTTAGATAATAAATCTCGTCGTTGATAAAGCCTCGGGTCCATACCTAACGAATAAAATTGGTCGCGCCAATGGGTCCAACTATCTTATCAAGACTCATTAAAACATCTTAAGCTAGGGCCGAATGTCAACATACGTCTCAACAGCAGAGGAGAAGGACAAATTTCTGAGCTAATATATGAACGCAAGCACCGAATCTATCCACAGAGAAGAAGACTCCAAGTAACAAAAACTCAACTCTCAAGCCGCCGGAAGCAAGTCACCCCAAAAGAATAACAATGGGGAACCCCTCGACCACACCGAGGAATAGCAACCACACGCCACGAACCATCTGAAGTTGGTGGGTGTTTGCGGTATAAACTGATGACTAGCAAATCCCATCATCAAATACTGGAGTGTAAGCGATCGAGTTTCCTCGAACCGTATCCTTCCCCGAAGTCCACACAATCGAGGTTGGACCGACGAAAATTTCGAAGTGTTCGAAAGTAATCAGGGGCGTGAAGGGTTTACACCGCCTACAATCGGCAGTGTCTACGCGCCGCGCGGTGGGAAATGGAGAAAATAAACGAACGGGTCCCGCATCGAGCTCTCGGAAAAAGCCGAGGGCGAGCTAGGAGCTTACGAAGGTTAAAGCTCCGATCCGCATGCGCTATAGACCGTCCCTTCAACGCCCGGGAGTAACCCTTTGTTATGGGCCACTACAAGTTCAAGACTCAATTCACGGTCCCTAGCTAACTCCTCGGGCATGCAATCAAAACGATAATCACAAAGAGTCTCAAAATCCGACAAATCTTGAAAACAATTTTGAAAAAATGCAAACAGACTGCTTTTCCCAAATACCAGATTGCCACCTAGAATATTATTGCGGAATTTAAGAACCCTACCATCCTAAGCCTAAACGTTCCGTCATCACCGAAGTGCCTCTCGGGAACTGGAACGATGGGAATCACTTCGTACACCATCCCCTCTCGCCCGACTAAAAATCGGACCTCTACTAACCACGAATATCGAGTTTTTGAAAAAATATGTGCTCTTATCCGGTTATTACTTAAAATTTACTATGATAGACACCAACAACAACACGACATATTTCCCTAATGGAACAAAGCACGGAATATCCGTTTGTTTTGAAAATCGATTGAATTTCTACACGCAAGGTCAAAACAACGGTCGCACAATTATGAGCAATCCAAGCATCCCACACCTACACCCACAACATCAGCAGTATATCCCGCACAAGCCCGCGGGACCCTCGCACACTCGACCGATGTGCACGTTCAAGTCTGAAACCAAAGATCCAATCTCAAATCTTTTGAGAAATAAATTTATTGAAAGAGTCCAAACATGCTGCTTGCCAATAAGATCCGCACCTAATATTTATTTGGGAAATTTAAAAATCCTGACCGTGCCAAAGGCCACTTCCTCGTCATCACCACCAAATTGCCCTCGCTCGGAACTTGGTACGAATGGGAAGGTCACTCGGCACCCCCGCTCGCGCGACATCAAAATCACCCTCTACTAACACGAACTATTTTTGGGAAAACTTTGGTTTATCCTTATTCCGTTATTACTACTAGGATTACACAACATTAAAATAACCATCGCCTGAATGAACAAAACATTTCATGTTTATTTTAAAGGGTGGTTTGCTCTCGCAATACTCAAATCAACTTTGCCACCCTCAGTGGCCAGGAAAAGATTTTGCACTATCTATGGCCTAAAACATTGATGATTATCCAAATTTAAATAAACCCAACCTCACCCACAGGTCATTCAGCAATATTAACATAAGCAAATAGCCTCATGTAAGGATCTGTATGGCATTCAACTCACCACGCATGCAAGGATGCTAAAGCATAAAACCACGATACTTCCAAGCCAAAACAAGAATTATTAGAAATCATGCAACTAAAATACAAAATTCCTAATCGCAAACATAACACGCTCAAAGCAAACTAAGCAGCTCGTCTATTCTAAACATGGCAAATGAATGCAACAACTAATATTTATTTCAATTTAGAATGAAGACAATGCAGTAGTATGTGTGGCGCCGACCCGGTGCAATCAAATACAATGAATATTAAACATGCTGTCATACGATGCTAATTGAAATAGGCCCTAATTAACCATCATATCGATAAATAAAGGAGAAAAGGAACGTGGGTGGAAGACAACACCAACACCCACGCATCACTTATACAATTAGCTCCTCGCACAGAGGTCCCGAAAAATATACTCCCGAATAAAAAATATACAGTCCAAAAATACAGTGCCCCAAATAATGTACAATCCTACATACAATTAACAAATTAATAAGAAAATGTAAAACTGGCATTCAAGCCGATGCCTGCTCCTGATTAATGACGCATGGCGGGCTGCCTCGCGGAAATCCACCGGAGCCCAATTGCCCTGTTACACCTTTCTGAAAAATGCGTGCCAAACTCCAAAATTTGCGATCTTCCTTTTGCTGCAACAAGACTAGGAAAGGTCATGGAACATTAGTTCACAAATATATACATGCCCGATCCTCGGCCAACAATCACGCATATCATGCAGATGCAGAGATTCAAATGGCACTTAATAATAGAAAGCAATCACGTGTAAACACATACAAGAACCTAACTTCCATCATGATAATCTGAGGTCGATGACTGGGGAATTGAGCAACGCCTTCCGTCACTCGAGTACGAACTTACTCGTACCTCGTTTCCCGTGCCCGGGCTAACTCCTATCCCGAACACGATGCAATATGCATGACATGCATGGAATGCAACTAAGATACAGCCTAGCATGCACAATGCTATGAAAATGAGATGTCTCAAAATGCGTGCACACGGGCACGCAAACTGAGAAATGGCATAAATGCGATCTAAGATACGACCTAGTATGCACTATGCTGTGAAAATGAGATGCCTCGAAGTGCGTGCACACGGGTACGCAAACCGAGGCAATGGCATACGCAATGCAAATGACATGAAAACATGATATGGGCTTATACCAACATGAGAGAGCCTCAGCCACACTCACATAGGATGCCGATGGATGAAAATGAAGTGCCCCGAAATGCGTGCACACGGGCACGCAAACCAAGGCAATGGCATACGCAATGCAATATGACTAAAATGGCATATAGAATGCATCATGGACTTACACTAACATGAGAGAGCCTCAGCCACACTCACATAAGAGGCCGATAGATGAAAATGAAGTGCCTCGAAATGCGTGCACACGGGCACGCAAACCGAGGCAATGGCATACGCAATGCAATATGACTAAAATGCCATATAGAATGCAACATGGACTTACACTAACATGAGAGAGCCTCAGCCACACTCACATAAGAGGCCGATAGATGAAAATGAAGTGCCTCGAAATGCGTGCACACGGGCACGCAAACCGAGGCAATGGCATATGCAATGCAAATGCATGGAAAATGATATGCAAACATGTTAATGGATTTTCAGCAATGAAATGTGGGGGAAAACAGCCCCGAAATGAGGCGAAAACACACCCGATGCATGGAATCTCTCCCGAAATGCAAATTAGGCACATAGAATGAACTACAGCTATACAAAGCAGGCATAATTGGTACATGAGATGAAAAGAAAGAAGCAAGGAAGCCTCAAACTAACCATTTTTACAGTACAAATCATGGCCAAACAGCAAGCAAGGATAGGGCAACAATGGCATGCAAAAATGGCCCTAAACATGAGATTATGAAGCAACTCATAGCTGCTAACTCCAAATAGGTTAGGGCCCTTCAACAACATTGAAGAGGGACCAAAAATAAGCCACTTTACAGAACTATAAAAACCCTAAAAACAAACATAGATATGGCTAAGCTCTTATGCAAGAAAAGGGGCCAAAAGGTGGCCAAAGCGGCAAGTGGTATATGCAAAGTCCAAACTGAAAAATTTCCTTCTACGACATTGAAGAGGGACCAAAAATATGACTATTTACAGAACTTTAAAAACCCCAAAAAACAAACATAGATATGGCTAAGCTCTTATGCAAGAAAAAGGGCCAAAAGGTGGCCAAAGAGGCAAGTGGTATATGCAAAGCCCAAACTGAAAAATTCCCTTCTACAACATTGAAGAGGGACCAAAAATATGAGTATTTACAGAACTATAAAAACCCCAAAACAGTATACAAACATGCTAGAAATGCAATGCAAAATGAGGCTCAAAAGTGGCTATAACACAAAGTATACAAAATATTCATCAAACAGCCAAAGACCCTTAATGAAACATGAATAATGGGCCAAAATAAGACTATTTTTAGTTCTGTAAAATGACCAAAAACCGAAGCATGATAGGCTGCCAAAACATGCAAGAAAAGGGGACCAAGGAGGGATATAACATGAAGTAGCATATGGGGGTCCCAAACCATGAAAGGCCCTTAATAAAACATGAATTATGGACTAAAATAAGACTATTTTTAGTACTGTAAAAAGGCCAAAAACCGAAGCATAATAGGCTGCCAAAGCATGCAAGAAAATAGCATTTAAGGAAGATATCGACGCAAGTGCAAGATGGGGGGCTCAAACAGGGTTGAGCCCTTAAGAAAAAGTGAAAAAGAGCTCAAAAAAAGGCCACTTTCAGTTATGTCCAGAGCTCAAAGGAAAAAGCATATATGGTTAAGAAATGTTGCAAAAATAAGCTCAAAAAGGGGGAAATGGCAACTCACCCTTGTAGACCACTCTTTGGTTGCTTCTTGGACCAAGTTGCAGCACCTTTAGGCCTTGGAGAACACCTTCAAACTTTTGGAATGGAGGATGGAAGGGTGGGGGTTGGTGGTGTAGAAGAAATGGTGGTATTGGACTTGGAGGTTTTCAAGGAAATGAGAGAGATGGAGTGGGATTTTTGTATGCAACCTTGAAGGTGATTTTTTCTAACCCCTAAAACCAATGCTTGCAGCTGGTTATAAGGATCCAAAGGAGAGGGAGTATGGAAGGAAAGGGGGGGCGGGAAAAGGACCAAGGCTTTCCCCCACAAAATATCCCCCAGATTGAGATATTTTCTGGGGGAAACAGCCATACAGCTGTAAAGTACCAAGCATAAGGAACATGGCCGGCCACCTTTTGGGCTTGCAGGTGGCCGGCCGGCCACCTCCCCTAGCCGGCCGGCTAGGGGTCAAAAGGGTCAACTTGATTTAGTGGCCGGCCACCACAAAAAGGTGGCCCCCCAGGTCTCCTCTTCACAACCTTGTGGTTCGAATTTGGAAACTCTAAAACTGGAAAGAGAACAAGCCATTTTGAGGAGGGGTTCAAAAGGTTCAAATGCAATTAATGGCCGGTCATAAACGTTTAGGGTCCTCCCATGTGTGTACATCACAAATATGTGGTTTCGGGTTGAAGAAAGTGGCCCCAAGGTGTTCAACATTGGCTCGGAAGTGCGAAAAACGGGTGTCGGAGGGCGAAAATGGAATATAACTGGTTGCCGAGATAATTGCTGGCCTCCCACCCTCTAGTGACCTTCCTGGTGATAAAACAGAGGCACCTGCCAAAAATGAACGAAAACCGATGCAAAACGAATGCTCGGGGGCCGAAACACGCAGTTCGGGGTCCCGAAAATTGCCTGTTAAGCACCGAAAGTGGCGTTCGGCCACGAAGTGGGTCTCTCAGACCCCAGTGTCCCTCAAAAGGGAGTAAATAAGATGTATGCCAAAATTCAGAACAAACGGAGATGGTTAGGCGGTCCCGAACCGAGGCATACGGCCAACAGTCCCGAAAAACCAGAAACTGGGCTCCGAAATGGGCAAAATGGCCTGCGGCCACAAAATGTAGCCCACGGCCACTGAGAGATGGTCTACGGGACCTCTCCCTCCCCTCGGGAAAAGAAACAGAGAAAACCGAGTCTGGTTCGCAAACCGAGGCAAGGCACAGAAGAGGGTTCGGAAGTCCGGAGGCAGGGCTCACGGCCGCGGCTCTGAAACTTCTGAACGAGCACGATATGCAACGTCACCGAGCACTCAATCGGTGATGTCTGAGTCTTAAGGTCGGTCAAAAATGGGGTGTCTACAGTTGCCCCTCTTTGACAGAACTCGGAAGTCACAAGTGACGGGAGTGAATGTCAAAGCCCAGAGACGACACATTTTTGACAAGGCCGAAGACTTAGACAAACATACAAGATAGACAGAGATGTACCCGTAGGCATGCCCGCAGGCAGGGGCAAAATGCAAATGATATGCAAGAAGATTTTGAAGATTGGACTTATACGCTACGCGAAGCCGGTTTGAAAATTTAGGATTCATGCAATGCACTGTAATGTAGTGGCTAAAATGCAATGTAGTAGCTAAGAGGTAAAGGTACCTTACAGGGGCAATTGGCAACGACTTACCTCATGCTGCTGGGGATCTTTCGCTTCTCTTTGGTTGAACCACAGGTACTACTTTTCTCCCTGACTATGGTCGCAGCTTTCCCTATTCTCCAACAGGGTGACAGACTAGGTTAGATCAGTGTCCAGAATTGAGGTGCATACAGATGCTATCTCAATCTATGGGGCTGCCATACAGATTTCAAGCCGAGGATATACCCCTGGGTATTTAAACCAGACTTTAATCTCGGAAATCCCGAACCTTTGCGTTCCAGGCATAAGCCATTCGAACTTTAGTTTCCACCGTCTCAGTTGGTCTCCTAGGAACTCACCGCAAACACGGGCAGGTGGCTATATCAGACCACCAGAAGTCGTTCGGGCACGACAAACACCAAAGGAATTGCACCTTTAGAGGAGTTAAGGTCTCCTAGACCGGGGAGTGCACAAGACAGTGCGAATAAAGGTGCAGGATTTAAGGTCTCTGTAGACCGGAGGATTTAAGGTCTCCTAGACCACAGAGTGCACAAGACAGTGCAGTGCAGAGTGAATGCACAAAACAGTGCTAAACAGATGCACAAAATAGTGCGATGCTAAAGGTGTACAAAACAGTATAAGCAAGGTGAATGCACAAAATAGTGCGATACAGATAAGGTGCGCAAGATAGCGCGATACAATGCACTAACAAGTACAGGTGAGATGCGCAAGATAGCACGATGGAATGCGTGCAAAATGCAAGTAAGGTGCACAAAACAGTGCAATGCGCAAGAAAGTGCGAGTGATTTTGAAATGCACAAGACAGTGCGATTGAGGTGCGTAAAATAGCGCGAAATGTAAACTGCACAAAATAGTGCGATGCGCAAAATAGCACGAATGATAAACTGCACAAAATAGTGCAATGCGCAAAATAGCGCGAATGATAAACTGCATAAAACAGTGCAATGCGCAAAATAGCGCGAGTGATTCTGAAATGCACAAGACAATGCGATACGCTAAACAGCGCAATTGGAATCCACTAAACAATGCGATACGCTAAACAGGGCGATTGAAATGCACTAAACAGTGCGATACGCTAAACAGCGCGATTGAAATGAAATGCACTAAACAGTGCGATACGCTAAACAGCGCGATTGATTTTGAAATGCACAAGACAGTGCTAGCGAGATACAAAGTGTAAATGCACAAGATAGTGCGAGTGAATGCATGTTCTATGCAAATGAGGTGCATTTTCTATGCAAAAGATACAAGCATATTCTATGCAAGAAACAGGAGCATATTCTATGCAATATTGAAAGCAAACATATTCTATGCATGAAACAAGGAAAGCATATTCTATGCGGAATCAATGCATTAAACTCTGCTTCCATTGTTGATGATGCAATTATCGTCTCTTTGGCGCTCTTCCATGAAACACACCGCCTGCTAGCAGATAGACATATCCTAAGCGGATTTTTTTGGAATCTTGACAACCCGCAAAATCCGAGTTGAATATGCCAACCACTCAAGACAAGTCAACATGCTTGTAAGTAAGCATGTTAGTCCTTGGTTCTCTTTAGTACCTCATGATTTTCTGTTGAGCCTTCCAATGTTCCATTCTTGGATTACTTTGGATCTTCCAAGCATCCAACTGAAATGCAATGTCAGGTCGTGTACAAACCAGAGCATGCATTAAAACTGCGTACGACAAACGTATAGGGGAATGCTACCATTTGTTCTTTTCCAAATCATTTTTCGGACATTGATTTAAACTGAATTTGTCACCCTTTAAAATGGGCGCTGCATTAGGAGTGCAATCATCATCTTGATTTCTCCAAAACTCTTTCAATGTAGCTTTATAGACAATCCAATGTCCTTTTGGAGCCCATCTTTGTAAATATCTATGCCAGACATAAGAAGCTTCACCCATATTCTTCATTCAAAATTTTGGGAAAAGAAATTGTTTAGTATCATGCAACAATCCCAAATCATTAGATGCAAGTAAAATGTCATCCACATATAGAATAGAAAAATGTATTTGCTCCCACTAACCTTAAGGTATATACAGTTGTCACAACATTCTCCGTAAAACCATATGAAGTAATAACATTGTAGAACTTTAAATACCACTGTCGGAAGCTTGTTTTAGTCATATATAGATTTCTTGAGCTTGCAAACTAAGTGACTATCTTTATCGAACAAAAACCTTCAGGTGGTTCATGTATACTTCTTCCTCAAGATCCCATTTAAAAATGTCGTTTCACATCCATTTGATGTAACTCTAAATCAAAATGAGCACCATGCATGATAATTTCGAAATGAATCCTTCTTAGAAACGTAAGAAAATGTTTATGAAATCGATGCCTTTCTCTTTGAGTAAAAACCCTTGGCTAAAAAGTCTGGCTATATCGTTCGGACATTACCATTTGAGTCTTTCTGGTCTTATAGACTGATTTATAGCCAACAGCTTTAAACTCCTTTAGGCAACTCGCAATTCCCAAACTTGATCTCTTAGCCATAGATTTAACTCTTCTTCATTGGCATCATACCATTTATTTTGAATCATTCCCTATTCATGGCATTGGAAAATGAAATGGATCATCTTTAGGTCCGATGTCAAAATCATGACTCCATTGAGTATACAAAAATAATCACCAGAAATTGCGGAACTTCTTCTAGCTCGTAGAGGATCTCCTTTAATTCTGTAGTGTCTCAATTGGGACTTGAGCTACAGGCTCATAGGTGACTTTTTCCTGCTTGTGGTGGAAAGTTCTTAAATTTGTTGATTTTCAAGAATATCGCGATTGGTTATCTGAAAGGACAACCAATTCATTCTATTAATTCATGGATGTTGTATCCAGATCCCATGATTCTTCTACTCTATCTTTCGAGGTAACTCCCACTAGGGTCAATCCTCAATAAAAACTTAGCATTTCGGCTTCAACATTCTAAGTGAATTGAAGGTGACAATAAAATCTGTAAACCCTTTTGGAGTTTTCCACAAGCCTATGAAAAAACCACTAACTGTTCTGGGCGTCCAATTTCTTTAAATTTGGTGGGTTAATACAACCCTACTTCAACTGGACAACCCCAAAACGTGTAAGTTCTTAAACTTGGGCTTCCATCCTTTCCATAACTCAAATTGGTGTTTTGGGAACAAACCTTGGATGGAACTCTGTTTAGGGATATACACAGCGGTTTCAAAGCTTTCACTTCATAAATTTATAGACACATTAGAATAACTAAGCGATGCCCTTACCATGTCCATAACTGTTCGGTTCCTTCTTCAGCAAACACCATTTGTGTGGTGTGCCAGGGATTGAATATTGTTGCAATAATGCCTTTTTCCTAAGGGCCTTAGCAATGGACCTAGTAATTGTCCCAATTTCTGTGTACCTCCATAATATTCCCACCTTCTCACCTCACAATTTTTTATTTTATTTTTTGTTGTTTCTCTACCTCTGCTTTTTATAAACTTTAAAGGCATCAAGTGCCCTTTGACCTTATCAAACAAGAGGTAGAAATAACATGTATCGTGTGAAGTCATCAATAAATGAGATTAAAAATATCTCTGACCATTCAGGACAAGGTGGAGTAAAATTGGTCCACCAAATATCACGTGTGTATTATTCTAAGAATTTCCTCAACTCATTTTTGGCCCACCTTTACTGGCCTTATTGGTCCTGCTTTCCTTTATGCAGTTCACACAAGTACCAAAGTTGATAAAATCAAGCAGTCAAAGGACTTCATCATTAACCAACCTCTTATTCTCTCATGGAGATGTCCCCAAATCTCACTATGCCCAAAAAAATAGAGACGGACTCATCAACAATAGTTACACCTAATGCCCAATAATCCCATGCAAAGGTTAAAAGATTTTGTTTCAAAAAACAGGATCAGATTTAATTTGCTTACAAACCATTAATTAAAGTACCAAATCTACAGAAAACAGAGTCTTTAAACCAAACTAAAAATTGCACCAACAAACTGAAATCAAATCCCAAATGGTACTAGTTCTAGAAACAGAATTTAATTTTTTTGAAAAAGATGGATGTTAAAATGCATTTTCAAGAATTCCAAAACAAAGCCATTTTTTAAACAAGTCTTGAAAGTTCCAACAGCTTCACATGCGAATGGCATCCCATTGCGCCGAATAGATGCCTTGTTCACCTTCCCGTCGGTTTCCTAAGGCTGAGGAAACCTTGTATGGTATTAAGGCAATGTGAATTGTTAGAACCCAAAGTCAATCCACCAATCATATTGATGGTATTTACAAAAATTTAGATTCATAACACACCAAGAGATATTCGCGATTAACCTTTCTTCTCAATCTTCTGATGGACTTAAACGAGCTGCAATGTCCCTCATTTCCATAATGTGCTCACGTACACTCCTAAGATTGTTATGCTGTCATTTCTTGATAGTTTGGTTCATTAGGGTGCTTACAAATGCTTTGTCAGAATAAACAAATTGCTCTTCAATAGCCCTCATGTAGCTTTCTTAACCTTATCAGATGGTGGGATTTGAGCCTCTAATGCTCTGGCTAATATGTGACTTTATGAGCATTAAGGCTTAAGCGATTAGATCGCTTCTTACTTACTCATAAGCACCTCTTTTCTGTAGCAGAACTCTCAGAAATGCGTGACGTTCAGGAGTTCATCCACACGGAGTGCCAGATCGACGGTCCGCATGCACCCTAATGTTAGAAGGGATTTTGCCTTCCAGTCCGGAAAAAATTATCACCGTTTCAAGAATGGAATACGAGAAGACTCATTAGATAGTACAGAGGTAGAAATCACTATAATTACCAAGAACATTATTAATGCTTTTGAAACATAGCTATTAGTCTGAACTCAACCAATGTCAAATCAGTAAACAAATCTAAACCTTCCTGTGCGGTAGAGGTCACTAAACTGTCATTAGATTTCTATTACTTAATAATAAGACAAGGTTCCGAAAATATTTAAGGAAAAAGAAAAAAAAAAAAAAAAAAAAATCATTATCTCTCTCTT
>NW_021025411.1:1035428-1169880 GCF_004153795.1 Camellia sinensis
TAGCCTGCTTTGAAGCAACCTCATAGGCTGTTTGGTTAAGGAATTTTATCACAGGGCTTCGAATTGTGGATTCAATTTCTAGGCCATTAATGGTTTACTGTGATAATTCGGCTGCGGTTTTCTTCTCTAACAACAACAAAAGTGGTAGCCGAAGCAAGCATATTGACATAAAGTATCTTGCTGTTCAAGACTGTGTTAAGAAGCAAGAAGTCAACATTGAGCATATTAGTACTGATATGATGGTTGCAGATCCCATGACCAAAGGTCTTTCTTTAAAGGTGTTTTCAAAACACATTGAGGGCATGGGACTGATTGGTTAGCTCAATAATTTTTCTAGTTGTTGTTTTATTTTGTTTTATCATGACATTTTGATTATTATTAGTGAAAAGCATCATTTTGTGCACCTAAAGTATTTGTGATGCTATGCAATCCATTGGGACTATTGATCCATAGGGATCATTGGACCCAAAATAACTTATTAGAAGTTATTCATAAAGAATGACACCACAAAAAGTTGAGAGTGTGATACAATGTAATACATGGAAGGGAATACTTAATTGATAGAGTATAACCGCCATGATTCGTGTATTATAACTCTAAGGTTTGGGTATTTTTATTTAATGGCCATAACCAATTTGTTAGTTACCCGACAGTCAACAACATGTGTTATATGTGCCAAGTGGGAGAATGTAAGAATATCCATAAAGTGGCCCATATGCCACATGTTTGTTTTATTTATTTATTTATTTATATTATTTATATTTATTATATATATTTAATTGGTTTAATGGTTAATGGGTAACTAATATCTGTTTACTATCCCATATGGTGGTTTCATAGGGCTTTACAACTTCCCTGATGGTGGGAAGTTATAAGGAGTTACACTTGGATATGGGTCCAAGCCTATCTATATATATGCATGTGATAGCCATCAAACACAGACGTTGTTTTTGTGAATAGAATAGGCTTGAAACTCTGTTCCTTCCACTTTTCCCATATGGTTCTGTAAAAGTGTTCAGTGAGTGGGTTTTGTTTATACATTCAAACTTTGATCATTCAAGGATAAAGATTCAAAGGCTTGAATATCATGGCAGGAGGTATTCTTCTTTCTGAATTAAAATTATTTTAATTCTCACAAGGTAGGCTTGTGAAACAGCAGCACAAAGAAAATTATTAAGAAAACAAAAACCCCATATTCCCCCACCCCTCTTTATGAAGAGCGTGTTTTCACACACTCATCAATGTATTTGATATCAAACATTTATTTTTTCTTTCACCTCATTAGAGCTTATATTATGGGCACTATTTTAGGAAAAATTATTGATTGATCTAAGCACACTATGTGGCTAAATTTTTTACCAATCACAATTTATCATGTTCTTTCATATTTTCTAATTATCCAACACAAATTATTAAGCTTCACTCCCTTCACTTATCACTACACTATTGGATCACGTGGCGGTACCAAAAAATTAACCAATAACTTCTCCTATTTGAGGGGATGTATCACATTGTGATTCAAATACATTGTATATATCTAGTCTACTCTTAAGTGATGAGGAAAGAAAATCGTTAAGCAAGAGTTATAACAGGTGACTAGTTATATATAAGTTAAAGAAATCCCTAACCAATACTATCGAATTTTTACCAGAGTCAAACTCCCGTGTTCTTATACGTGTGAGAGTCATACTCGAAGACCATTATATAATTTTTTTATAAAAGATAGATGATAACCGTTGGACCATTAGTATCCCTAAATTATAGCAACTCATTTGGCGTGTCAATTGGAAAGTATTTTACAATTTTTCTCAAATTTTAGGAAATGATAGCATTTGCCATTCCATTTGAAAGTGGCTTATTTGTGTTCTTGGAATCTTGTGTGATATTTTCTTTCTTTTTATTGGGTTATTTTTAATCTAAATAAATTACACTTTGCTAAGCAACAAAAGATATAGACACTCGACAACAAAATTGAAAGAACAAAGTGGTATGATGCTTATTGTAGTTTGACTTAACTAGCCCAATTCCAAAATTTCTCTATAGCATGTTTGCTTATATCTCTCAATCAAGAATGAACGGGACCACCTTGTCCATTGTTAGAAATTGGGCGCCCATGTGGCATGACCCTTTGAACCTTTTGAACCTGAACCTTTTGAACCTTATCCATGTAAGTTTGAATTTGAATTCAAAACTTATTTGGATAACCATTCAGGATATCTATATCTATCATATCAATAGATATGGATAGATGGATAGATAAATATTGGTTATATATTAGATTATATGGTTAATCTAATATATTAAAATCAGATACGTATATCAGATACGTTATGGGTTTTTTTTCCCATAACTTTTTTTCCCAGACTCTCTCTGACTCTCTCCCATTAAAATAACGATCAAGCCTCTGCACTGTAACTTGTGTAGATGATACTCATTTTGTAGTATCACTCCACTGCTGGGTTCGTGGTTCAGATTGTAGAAGCACGTGATTTACCCACGAGGTTCTTCTCTAAAAGGTATGATTCTGATATGTTATCCGCTGTGTTATTATGCTTTATGATTTACATTGGTATCAGAGCCGATGTGGGTATTTTCGTGCTTATTTTTATGCATTAAAATATGTGTATATTTTTATATAAATATATATACATGATATATGCATAAATATTAATAAATGAGGAAGAAGTTTTCATTTTTATGTTCATTAAATGTTATTTTTAATGCCATAAATGTTTTTATTGTGAAAAATGGAGTCCAGCAGTACAAAAATCGAACCAGAAAACACCCTGGAAGGCGGAGCGTGGGCCTCACGTGCCACCTGACGCCGTGGGAGGCTTCTACGCGCCTCCACGCCCTTGTACGTGCCTCCATGCGCTGTCACACCCTTGTACGTGCCTCCACGCGCCAGACGCGATTCAGATGCGCTTCCACGCGCCGTCACACGCGCGTCAGCGACGCTTCCACGTGCGCGCCGTCCGAGCTACGCACGCACGCCGTGCGCTGAGCCGCGTATGAGCTGCTCGCTGAGCCGTCTGTGAGCCGCTCGTTGAGCCGCATGTGAGCCGCCGCTGAGCCGTCTCTGAGCCACGTGCTAAGTCGTCTTTGAGTCGTGCGCTGAGCCGTGCCATTTTTCCTCCGCCGGCTTGGCTAATGATGTTAAGGGTCTGTTTGTTTTGTTTTAAATTCTGAATCGTGTTAAATGGTCATAATTAATTCGTTATAGCTTTGTTTTAAGCGTGGTTGGTACCGTTAGACTTAGAATTAAATTTTTTATCTTCAGTAAAATTTTGAAAATTTTATAAAAATAAAAAATATTTTTCTGGGGCTGAATTTTTTATTGTAGACTACTGTTGTAGTTTACTATTTACTGGTATAGTTATAGCATTTTACCAGATTTTGGAATATTTATTTCTAATTTTATGTGTGTTTATTAGTTATTTAAAATTCCAAAAAAATATCAGAAAATTCCAGAAAATTTCAGAAATGATATAGTTTCTGTTATGGCATAATTTGAATATTAAATACAGCATATTGTTATTTTTTGCCTAGTGTTTCTAATATGTTGTAATTAGAATAGCATGATTAATTGTTATTTGTTTAAATTCCATTATTAATTGTGACATAGCATGAGTTGGTTGTGAATCTACATTATGATGCTATTGTATGGAATTAGAATTTTTTATCATGCTTTTAGACATGCCATAGTCAGTTGGAGGTTATTCGGTTGAGAGAAATCTTTGTAGATTAACTCCCAAAAACCAATATATTTGTGCATAAATTAAATTAAATTTTGGATAATTGTCACCTGTGGCTCAAGAGATGATTACGAGCATAGCGAATTTTCGATATTGCGACTTGTGTAATATTGTCACTATTTAATTTAGATTTTTGTGGCAAAATTATATTATGCTAATCAAATTAATCCCAATGCAAATTTCTCTCTAAATTGACTTAGCTTATGGAAGTTAATTGGTTGGCCTAGACTTAGTAAAGATATTCAAATGTGAACAATGTAATCCCATTCTTTAGATGAGCAAAAGTCTTGGAGACTTTAGATCATGCCTTAATTGAGCCAAAGTAAGGAAACATGACTCAAAGTCGCCGTGGTTTTGTTGCCTTGTTTGACATAATAAAAACTAATGTGTGCGCTATGGTTAGCGGCACGCTACGTAGTTTTGGTTGGCGAGTTTTGGAGTTATGAAATTAGAAAGCCCTCAATAGATTTGTATATGATCTTGACTATTGAGCTGCGTGGATTGACTTTGTAATTTGACTTGTAAATAATGTTACATCATTAGATGAAGTATCATTCAAGAGTCACGTCATCCAAGAAATGCGCGCTTAAATAAATTAGTCAATAAGTGTAAGACGAGTAGCCAGTATGAGCAGTGTTTAGCTCTCTATCCAATTATTGGGAGTAGATGGAGCAAAATTTCATGCATTATAATAGTGTGCGTTGAAATATCACGTGAAGTTAAAAGATTAGTGCTTAGAAGCTGCAAAATCTATTAACACTATGTGAAAAGATTAGCACTTAGAAGCTGCAAAATCTATTAACATTAAGTGAAAAGATTAGCACTTAGAAGCTGCAAAATCTATTAACACTAAGTGAAAAGATTAGCGCTTAGTGGCTGCAAAATCTATTAGCATTGTCAACTTGTCTAAGTCTGGACACTTACTGTTTCCACACTTGAGTGTGAGACATGAGGAGGGGCTTCTTTGTATGATTCCTTAGCTAGGCTAACGTTTTTGAATAACGTTTACCACTAAGCGAAAACGTTGCAGCATAATAATGAAAATGTCAAGGCTGACAAGGTTATTATGACTCTAAGAATTTGACGCTTCGCTTGTGAGAGCATTGTGTTGAATTAGACTCTTTAGCCTAATTCGCGCTTAAGTTACTTCAGGAGCCGTCATAGATTGATAGCTTATTCTCTCCTTCTTGTGGATAGTAGAATTAATTGCAAGTAACTATGAATCGAGAAACAAAGATGGCAAGAGGAGTATCGTCATCTTTCAACTAGATGTAGTAAAGTGTATAGAGAATAAAATTGACTTGAAGGTGCAGGGGATTAGCACTTACTAGTTAAATTTGCGACTTAGGCGAACTTGATATCTCCATGACATCCTTTTATGATCTGGTGAATATGAATTAGACGTGAGTCATTACCTAGTTGGGCCTAAACCTTTAAAACTTGTCTTTGAGAACTCACACATTAAAATGATTGGAATTAGCTTATGACATTGGTCATGAACCAGTGGCTTATTATACTTAATCACATTAATGAGATGATGACACGATGGTTTGAGTAGGCCTTCTCGGGCCCACTCGCTTATGACATCCTGCTCTGATGTGAATGCGTAACTTTGTTCGCAATGGTTGCGCACAAGTAAGTAGGAAAGCCGTAGAAGGTCATTTGTATTGGCGCATTTAGTCCACTATGATTTTTGTGACTAGATATGTGTAAGGGTATGATAGCTAAGCCTCAATCTCGACACATTTATAGATTACGATACGCATCTGAGTCAAGACTATTTGATCTCCCATAAGTCAAAAGTTTTGAGATGTTTTTTGACATTGCACATATGAGATTGAGATCAATTAGATAACAAATTTCGTGCTTTTAGTTTTGATCAAGGTGGCGAGTATCTATTTGAGTTATTTTAGAAAAAACTCTGTGAAAAGAAATGGATGCTTAGAAAATTGATTATTCCTAATACTCAATAACACAATGGTGTAGAAGAGATAAGGAATTAAGTATTGTTAATGTTAGGTGGATAATGGCGCAAAATGTTTCCCAATTGGGAATTGCACTAGTTTGTTGCCTATATCCCTAACTAAGTGCCCTCCATATCAGATTTTACACTCCATTTTGAGTAATGGGTTAGCAGAGAGCCATCTATGGGCGATCTGTAACCATTAAGCAGCTTATCTTTATTCTACTTCTCATAAGATTGAGAAGTTAAAACCTAGGGTTCTATAGCGCATTAAAGTCACATAAAGTTTTCTTAGTAAAGGTGACGTGAATAGAGGTTTTGGAACTCTATAAGATAGAGAATTCTAAGCATAGCGCTTTATGTAGCCTAGTTGAGAATGGAAAGAAATTTTCAATATCCTAGGGACAGTGGGAGCGATGTGCCTACTAATGGATTAATCCGTTAGAGAAGAATACTCTACATTCTTAGTTGCGTGGTAACAATTGTGAGATTTTTCCACGTCATCACTGGGTGATTGAGAGGGAAACATTTATGATTGCTCCGCAAGATGATAAAGAGCCTAGGATAATGCCAAAGGCTCTAGTCCCCTGTTTTTAGAAAGTGGATTAATGTTGCGCAGTTTAAGACAAAGTCTTTGAGGATTAACCATATCTATAATTTGGTTGACTTTCCATTATGACGCGAAACTGTTCTAAAGTTATGCATAATTTGGATAGTCATTGCTGAGGCATAAGGCTCGCTAGATACCGAAAAGTCGCACCATTGAGGAAAGTGTAGACCATGAGAAGACTTCCTCCTGGGGAGTGAGGTTATTTTGACTTAGGCTATGATTGACATAAGTTCAGAACATTGATTTGTGGACATTGTGACCCAACTTCTCATTGGAGAATTAGACAAGTAGATTCGTAGGGATTTACCTTCTGCTTTTATGGTAAAAAGTTAGGAGCGCAAAAAGGTTGCTAGTTCCAATAAATCTTTTACAGCCTAAAACAATTATCCAAATAGTGGTTCTTAGATTTCGTCAAGCCATGATAGGCCAACGATGATCGATGAAGACCACTGAGGCATGATCAATGGTCTAAAAGAAATTTTTCCTTACTTAGTTATTATGAGCAAAGAATTTATAAGGTTGTCGCCACCTAGGGTGGGCAGTCCTTTGTTTTAGATATGATGGACATGGGTGATGTAATTTATATGCTCGGATGTATGATCCTTAGGGATTGTTTTGGGAGAATTCATGTTTTGTCTTCGATGACTTACATAAGGAATATTCTAGAACGATTCTAGATGCAAAATTACAAACCCATTGACTTACCTATCGGTAAAAGCCAAAGCCTTAGCTATTGAGTGAATCCTCGGATTGTCTTTGGGAGAAACAGATGACCTATATTCCTTGATCTTTTCTTTGTTGTGGGAGCCTAAAGTACGCTATGTGGGCGTATTCGGCATGATAAGTGTTATCTTTGATAAATGGTCAATTGAGTTGTTTAGACATTGACCATGCTCATTAGATTGTGGATAAAATGCTTTACTAGTAGTATATTAATTTGCTCCTTGTAAGATTCAATGCGCTAGTTGGGCGCATCAAGAATGAACGCAAATTGGTCACCAAAATATCTTTAGAGAGGTTATTGCGCAAGAGGTAGTGATCTTAAATCACTTTATGTGAGGCGCACATGGTGGATTCCGTTGTATATACTTATCGCAAGAGGTGTTGATAAGGCTTATGTTTGGAATCTAGAATTGTGATTTTGAATCACTTCATGTGAGGCGCACATGGTGGATTCCGTTGTATATGCTTATCGTAAGAGGTGTTGATAAGGCTTATGTTTGGAATCTAGAATTGCGCAAACTGTGGTCAAATTTTTTTTAAAATCGATCACTTATTTTGAGATGATGGGATGTTGACACTATTATGGTTTGTGTCATAATGATTAGCAGAGGATGATGTCAGCAAGCAAGATTGGCTCACTCACACGATCAATCACCTTTCGCGCTTGGGAGCAAGCAAGGATGAGACTAGTGGTTTATTTTTTATTTAGAGCCAAGAGAGGCTTAAATTATCCACTGTGTATGTCGCCTTGGTTACAACCAAGATGAGGTCGTGTTAAGGATCAAACATGGATATTAGTACCCACTTTCCATGTTGTGCCTGTTATGATTAGCCAGATGCGAGATCTCATTTGGCGCCTAGAAGGCGAGCAAATAGAGAATTCAGGTTAGGCGCTAGAAAGAGACTAGACTAATATCTGTACGGTGTATCGAGTATGACGTCACTCTTTTGGAAGAGTTACTCCACCGTAGCATGTATTCATACTATATGTGCTTGGCGACCGAGTAATGAGGTGAGAGAATGGATCCCTGTTACCTCACCGTGTGAGTCTTACATGTCATTATTGATATAACTTTCATTTATGTACCCTTTTGTGACTTTTGACTATGTCATAAGGTAAGGGGTTGATGTTCTGCTACTTTGGTATGTTGCCTGCGGTCATGTATGATTCGGCCTTAAGGGACATCACTGGGAAAGCGGTCAATCCTAAACTAAATGGTATGAGGGCAAACGGAAGATCATCTAGTATTACACCACTGTTGTATATTCACTGCCCGCAACTCACATCGCTCTATATGAGAGGCAGATTGAGTGTGAATATATTGCAAGAATTGAGAGGGTCAAACATGCTCTTTTTGAGGGATTAGAGATGTTTTTTGGACCGGTGTAATTAGATGGGTCTGGGGTATATGAGACACTATTTCTATTCTTTTTGGGTTGATGTCTCTATGCTGGCTCACTTTGAGTTTCTAGTATAGAGCTCCCCCATGCAGGTGTTTCTCAGCGGTCACACGGTGCATTGGCTAGTATGAGATTGTTCATTTTTGAGGAGATTGAGATAGAGATATGGTAGTGTCATGCCAACTCACGTGCGAGTGAGAGATGTTAGAAATTGGGCGCCCATGTGGCATGACCCTTTAAACCTTTTGAATTTGAACATTTTGAACCTTATCCATGTAAGTTTGAATTTGAATTCAAAACTTATTTTGATAATCATTCAGGATATCTATATCTATCATATCAATAGATATGGATAGATGGATAGATAGATATTGGTTATATATCAAATTATATGGTTAATCTAATATATTAAAATCAGATACGTATATCAGATACGTTATGGGTTTTTTTTCCCATAACCTTTTTTCCCAGATTCTCTCTGACTCTCTCCCATTAAAGCAACGATCAAGCCTCTGCACTGTGACTTGTGTAGGTGATACTCATTTTGTAGTATCACTCCACTGCTGGGTTCGTGGTTCAGATTGTAGAAGCACGTGATTTACTCACGATGTTCTTCTCTAAAAGGTATGATTCTGATATTTTATCCGCTGCGTTATTATGCTTTATGATTTACAGTCCATGTTTTAGATGATTGAATAAATTGTAGATCTAATACCCCACAAAAAATATATACAAATATAAAAACATATGGCCATATAGAGTTTAACCCTTACAATAATTTTTTTTTCAATTTTAATTATAGTAATTTAATTTATTTTCAATTTAAACAATTTGTTTATTTTTATTAAATAGAACTAAGAAAAAAATTATTTTAGTCATTAAATTCAATGTACGTATATGTAAAATGCCTAAAATATCATTTTTTGTTAAGCTGAATGACTCAAATATCTTTTTTTTATTATTTTTTATTTATTAGTTTTACTTGACAAAAATAGATAGATAATTTAGACTGAAAATAAATAAAAAGATTAAAATTTAAATTAAAAATTTAGGGTTTATTTTATTATAAATATCAAAATTAATTTTTTTTTTAAAAAAAATACATAATTCATTTTCAATTGTTGAATTTTAAAAGATGAATAAATTTAATTCATTATTCATTTTAAATAGAAAATCATTTCCATCATAACCAAATTTGTCATAATGAATCAAAATTAATATTAATTTAATAATTTGTTAATCTTACTATCAAAATATCATGTAATCAATAAAGAAATGTTAATTATATAAAATTTATCACGAATAATGTGAGAGTGATGGAGATATTTATGTAATTAGATGTCATTCAAATAGGAACTTTGATATAATATAATAAGTTTCAATAAAATTATATTATTTTATATATGAATTTTGTATATTTATGTGAAGTAAATATTAAAAAAATTTACTGAATTCTCGTATTTTTTTTTATATTTTTGGTATTTAAAAGATTTTTTTTCATAAGTGAAGTGTATTTAACTTGATGAATTAACTGAGCCGTAAAAATTTAAAACTAATATTTAAATTTCTAACTTGAATCATCTTAAAGAGTCATGGCAAATTTATATGCTAGTTAATTTTAAAATTTCGTTATTAGTCGAGGTGTATGTAAGGCCAAGTTTGGTATGTTTTAAAAAAGATAAAAAGTTAAAAAATTATTCAAAAAATTAAAAAGTTATCACTATTTACAAAAAAAATATTAAAAAATTAATTTTTTACACAAAATTACAACTTATCAATCTGAACCGATCAGATCTGTGCTTCGTTTTTTAAGAAACATTGCACAGTTGGGGTGCAACTTTAGTACACTACTGTTCGGCCCCGTGGGGGCCATCACGGGTTCCGTTTTGATAATCTGAACCGTTTAATATATAGAACTCGTCGAGTATTATATGTCTATTAAAAATCACATTGATCGGATATCAATAACTATATGATCAAATAAGTTTTGTATAAAAAAAAGATGGTGTTATAGTTAACGGTTGAAAAAAACAAATCTGATCAGATAGCTATCGATATTCGATTAATGTGATTTTTTACAAGCATATAGTACTCGATGAGTTTTACACATTGAACGGTTCAGATTATCAAAACGAGACCCATGATGGCCTCCACGAGCCGAAAAGTACCGCCAAGTGCAATGTCCGAAAAGTAGACAATTACTTCTTACCATCTCTTCGGCCTGCGCAAATAGGATAGCCGTACAACCACCCTCCTAATCTTCTTCTATACACTAATTTATATAATTTTTTAATACATATTTTTTCATAAAAAATTAAAAAGTTAATTCAAATAACTATATTTTTTTAAAAAAAAATTTAATTAAAAAAATTAAAAAGTACACTTATTTAGGATGCTCCAAACAATCTCTCCGAAAATTAGACACTTAATTATTTAAAAAATAATTAAAAGTATAATTTAGATATGATGTAACATCAAAATTTCGTTAGTAGTCAAGGTAGGCAGTCAATTATTTATAAAAAAAAAATAAAAGTATAATTTAGATATGATGTGACATGCACCTAAAATGAGAATGTGTATTAACAGTTTGTGGGAACCACCATCTCATGTGTCTACTTTTCAGTGAACATAGATATCCTTCTTTAGGTCCCCATCCAACCACACACAACATCCTTCCTCTATTCCATTATGTCCTCACCCACTTCACCTCTAGCTATGGTCATATTTAGGGGCGTGTAAGATGCTGTTGAATTCGTTTAAATCGCACAAATTTATATTAATTCATTTTGTTTTAATTATTAATCGTGGTTTAAATTTTAAAATTTATAATTTATCAATTGAATTATTCTGTTCCGTTATAATTAATACATATATATTTTTTAATTTTCAATAAAATATCAATGTAAAAATAAGTGCGAGAGAGATTTAAGATATAAAATTTATTACAAATTAGTGATTATATATATGAAACATATTATGTAAAATAACTTTGTATTATATATCTAAAAAATATTATATAAATTAGTATTATATATTATGTAAATGTATGATAATTAACTAAAATATTCTTCAATTCGCCGATCCGCCAAAAATAGCCCAAACCGCAATTTGTCAATTCACTAGTCCACTAACCCTCCATTCGATTTGTAATTTACTCTCAAACTGCCCAAACCGCACAGCGCACACCCCTAGTCATATTGTCTTACAACTTTGGAGATCATCACTGACCTGGTTTTGTGCTATAATTTTATTTTGTTTAAAAATTTGTACTAAAATATTTGGTGTAAATCTTTGTTTATAGTTTATAAAGGTTTCATTTGAGAAGTGGGTTAACTTTTTGATTTTGTTTTTTTAAAAAAAAATAGTATACAATGTGTTTGGTTAGTTTTTTAGATTAAATTTTTTGAAAATTGAGTTTTTTGATTTTCATATTTTTTTATTTTTAGTGAATATTTTTAAAATTTTAAATATTTTTTTTACTTTTTTAGATGCACCTTACTTAGATGTATCTAAAAAATAAAAAATTTGTGAAAAAATATTTTAAAAAATTAATAAATACATAAAAATATTAAAAAAATTTACTGAATTCTCGTATTTTTTTTTATATTTTTGGTATTTAAAAGATTTTTTTTCATAATTTTTTTACTTTTTAGGTATATTTATGTTAGGTGTGTCAAAAAATTAAAAAAAAAATTGCTTAAAATATTAAAAAAAATTCAGTGAAAATAAAAAAATACGAAAAATAAAAAAGTATAGTTTTCTGAAAAGTATTTTTAGAAAACTCTAACTAAGCAAAGTGATATTTATTATATTCAAATGAATTGAGAGAGTTTGATGGCCAATTTACAATGATTTATTTATCTTTTAATATCTGTTTTTTTTCTTAATTTATGTTCATTTTCCTAATAAAAAAATAATATAATTAAAAAACTATAGGAACAAATTATGTAGTTTATATCTAAAAATAAATATTAAAAAATTGAGAAATAAAATGATATTTTAAATTTTCATTTATTGGAATGTTTAGAAAAGTTGGTAAAAAACTGATTTTTGACTTTTTTAGCAAAATAAGTAACTTTTTGGGTAATGATTTGGATAAAAAAAACTAACTTTTTTTGCTAAAAAAATTAAAAGTTAGCTTTTTGCTAACTTGCCAAAGCAAGCCATCATACATATTTTTTAAAATAACGTGATAGACATTGAATTTTTATAGTTTGTATATATATTTTTAATTTGTTTAAGTTACAGATATTTGAGCTCTTTTTTTGTAAATAAAGTGATAAACATTGGATATTGGATTTTTTTTTATTAATTTATTTAATAATTATAGATTGTTTTTTAAAAAATAACGTGGATAGATATTGAAAGTGTAAAACGTGTGAGTTGTTTTTTTGTTCTATTTTTTATTTTTTTTCTTGGAAGTGTCAGAAGAAGTTTGAGCCATTTTTTTTTTGTTTGTAAATAACGTGGTAAACATTGGATATGTGTAATCTTTATATTTTATATGTTTTTTTTTTATAGATTGTTTTTTTTTAAAAATAATGTGGATGGATATCAAGAGTGTAAAACGTGGGAGTTGTTTTTTTGTTCTGTTTTTTTTCCCCCTCTGGAAGTGTCAAAAGAAGTGTTAATGATTATGAATCAAAAAAAAAAAAAAGAGTTATGATTAAATTGAAAAGCATGGATGAATTTCATTGGATGTGTTCTTTAGTTGACAACGCAAACAGTAAGCCCATTTGTTCTCCCTCTTATTTAATCCTAAGCCACAATACCGACATAATTCTTAACTACAATCTTCTGCTAACTTTATAATGAAAATACAAAATCACAAATGGTTGGGAAAAAATAAACTATTAGAGCAAAATAAAAAGAAAAACAGAGACATGCACACTACAAAATCACAAATGCTTGGAACAGAAGATAAATTATTAAAGCAAAAGAAAAAAAAAATCGAGAAATGAATTTGATCAAGAGACGGGGTGGTAAAAGTGGGTTTCATCAAGTGAGAGAAAATGGGTTTAGTCTGAGAACAGCGACTGTATGCAAAAGGCCTGGTATGTATTTAGCCCACAGCACCAAAATTGGTGGAACAAACAGTAGGTGATGGTAGAAAATTTTGTAATGCAGTTTATCACTAATTTTCCAATTCACGTTTCTATGGCATGGCATGTTATTCTAAGCTTGTAATTTTTGAACCGTAAGTGCAGCTGGATTTGTTAGACTAATCTGCCTATGTCTGCACGTAAAGTTATGGGTAAATTACATTTGCTTTTTCTGCAATCTTTATAATGAAAATACAAAATCGCAAATGGTGCAATATTTATAGTCAAAATACAAAATCACAAATGGTTGGAACAAAAATTAAATTAGTAAAGCAAAAGAAAAAGAAAAAGAAGAACCGAGACATGCATTCGATCGAGAGGCAGACTGCTGAATTCGGGGACTGCTGATGTTCACTGCTGAAGAAGGAAGTTAATGAAGTATATTTTAGATTTGTTTGACGTGGGAGAGTAACATGGGAGAGGGATATATATATCTTGGATATGTATCTATTATAGGAGTTGTGGGAGAGTGAAAGTCTTTATATCTATCTGTTATAAGGATATGGATAGATGAGTGTTTGTTGTTTTTAAATTTGTTTGAGGTGGGAGAGTAACGGGGGAGAGGGATATGTATCTATTGTAGGAGTTGTGGGAGAGTGAAAGTCTTGATTTTTTTTTTTTTATAGCTTTTTATGGATATGTTTTGTTTGGTTTTTTTTTTTTTTTTTTTTTTTAGCTTTTATGGATGGGTTTGTTAGGAGTTTTTATTGTTTCGAAAGTCTTTGAGAGGGGAGGAAATGAACTATAAACTAAAAAGAAAGCTGCCACGTATTTTTTAAAATTATGAGAATTTTAGAATAACATTTTGAAGGCTTTTGGAAACACCACTACATTCTATTATATATATAGTATAGATTAGTGGTCACCCGTGCGATGCAGAGGATTTTAGAAAGTCAATAATTACTATAAAAAAAATATGCTATTTGTTTATATTTCTTAATATTTTTATTTGGTTTGTGTATATAAATCTTACTTCACATCATTAAAAATATTTAATATTTCACATTATTGAAAATTTTAAAAAAGTATCATACATTAGTAAATCATCACATATATATAGCTAATTTATCTAAGAATTACTTCAGAAAACCAAAAGTAGAGTAACAAAGACATGTTATAATTAATCAAAATGATAATATATTAAATAAAAGTAACACTAATTTTGCTTAATCAATAGTAGATATTACAGTAATCATCTCATATAATATAATAAATTAAAATAAAATTAATTTTAATTCCCGTTATATTTAGTTAGTGGGTGGTTAAACTTTTTTACATGCTATTTGTTTTTTCGTTATATTGATTCATTAAACACAAATAGGTTTGGAATGATTATAAAAAAAATAAAAATAAAAATGCACTACTACAAAAATAGTTAAAGATCACACTTTGACAAAAAAAATATCACTTTTATTGATATTTCAATTAAGTGTGATTATATATATATATATATTAATCACACATTCTAATTAAAGTGTGATTATAAATACACTACTACTTTTTAATCACACTTTTTAAATAAGTAGGATTAGATATATATTTTTTAATCACACATTCTAATTAAAGTGTGATTATTTGTATATTTTTTAATCACACCTTCTAATTAAAGTGTGATTATATATACATTACTACTTTTTAATCACACTTTTTAAATAAGTGTAATTATATATATATATATATATATATATATATATTTAATCACACTCCACTATAAGAAAAAACATTTTTGGCGACTAAAAAAGCACATTTGGTTGCTAAAAGTACAGATTTTGGCAACTAAAAAAATTAGTAGTCAAAAGTAAAGATTTTTTGTGACTAAAAAAATTTAGTAGCTAAAAGTATAGGTTTTGGCGACTAAAAATCTATTTGGTTGCCTATATATGGCTTTTACCGACTAAAAAAATTTTAGTAGCCAAAAGTAAGGCTTTTTGGCGACTAAAAAAAATTAATAGCCAAAAGTGAGGTATTGGGTGACTAAAAAGATGTTTGGTCACCAAAAGTGAAGCTTTTACCGACTAAAAAAATTTTAGTAGCCAAAAGTGAGATTTTTTGGTGACTAAAAAAAATTTAGTAGCCAAAAGTGAGGCATTGGGTGACTAAAAAGATGTTCGGTCACCAAAAGTACCGAACTAAAAAAATTTTAGTAGCCAAAAGTGAGATTTTTTGGCGACTAAAAAAAATTTAGTAGCCAAAACTGAGGCATTGGGAGACTAAAAAGATGTTTAGTAGCCAAAAGTGAGGCTTTTTGACAACTAAAAAGAAGTTTAGTCTCCAAAAGTAGTAATTTTAGCCTGAGAATTAAATTTTTTAACGACAAAAAAATAATTAGTAGCCAAAAGTATAGAATTGGCGACTAAACATAATTTTAGTCGCCAAAAGTTGTCTCTTTTTTTTCTAATAAATAATTTATTTTTACATAAATTATGTTCAATAAAAAATAATTATCTTTATATATATTTTTTTATATTAATACGGGTCTATATACTATGTAAATAATATATGTTGCATATATAATCATATGGTGTTATAGAAGTGGGAAATAGTGTGTTGTATAAGGTTTATGGTGTGAGGGGGTTGATGGTTTGAATCTTCACAAGAGCAAATGAGAAGCTAGTGAGTGTAATATTTTTTTTTTCACATCTAAATGTCATTAATCACACTTAAAAGGTGTGATCTAAATATTTTTAATCACACTTAAAAGGTGTGATCTAAATACTATTAATCACACTTAAAAAGTGTGATCTTAATATTTAAATTACACTTAAAAGGTATAATCTAAATGTTATTAATCACACTTAAAAGGTGTGATTACAAATGACCCCTTTTAATCACACTCTCAAAGATCACACTTTAATAAAACTTAAAAGTTGTGATTAAATAACATATATCACACAAAAAAGTGTGATCTTTATCTGTTTTTGTAGTAGTGATGTTTGAAAATACATTATACTTGAATTGACAAACATAAAGAATATAAATATTTAAATTATTCAAAAAAAAATTAACATTTTAAATATGAGATATCTTCCATTTGCTTAAACTCTGAATCACACTTAAAAGGTGTGATTACAAATGACCCCTTTTAATCACACTCCCAAATATCACACTTTAATAAAACTTAAAAGGTGTGATTAAATAACATATATCACACAAAAAAGTGTGACCTTTATCTGTTTTTGTAGTAGTGATGTTTGAAAATACATTATACTTGAATTGACAAACATAAAGAATATAAATATTTAAATTATTCAAAAAAAAATTAACATTTTAAATATGAGATATCTTCCATTTGCTCTAAATAAATAAATAAATAATTTAAACAAAGAAGAAATTTGTGGTTTAGTTCTCCAAGGAAATGAGTTAATAAAAATAAATTTAATCATGAATTATTTCAATAGGATGATCAACAATAAAAAATCAACTGATGAATACATTTAAAGTATAACCCATATCTAATAAATTTTGATTTTTCATTTTCAATCTAACATCTACACCCAAAAATAAATAAATAAATAAACACAAATAATCAATAAGTGAGAGAGTTACAAATTGATAATAGCAGTGCTTTTATAAATATAAAAAATAAATAAAATCTCAATTAAATGACAAATTATTAACAAAAAGAAAGAAATAAGGAAAAATACAGATTGTAACAAAAAAAATAAAAATAATAATAATAATGTTCATTTATATGAACTCACTTTCTTACAAATACAAAAACTCATGCAAGTACACATTTCAAATGTAAAGCAAATATTTAAGATTTTTAGACACCAAAAAGAGATCAAAAATGGATTAATGTTGATTGTTTTCCCCCTAATTTTCTGTTCATGGTTTCTTTTGCAGAAACTTGTTTTTATATTAAAAATATTATGTTTAAACAAAAGATATATATGGAATTCTATCATGTTTAAAATTTGTATGGATAAGTAATTGATAATTTTAAAAGATAAAATATTAAGTTCCACTTAAAGATAAACTTTAAAAAGATTAAGTTGAAATATATAGAAATTCTATAACAAACTAACAAAAGATAAATATAGATCGTTAAAAAAATTATCATCTTTTTGGGATATTTATATCCCAATCTTATTCTTTTTTTTATTTAAATATTTTGTTATCTTTCATTTGAATTTTCATTAAATAGTTATATTTTTATTTTTGTATATTTTTTCATCTATATTTATTTGTTATTCATATATACATAATTACCTTTTTATTTTAAAAATCATTTGACTCGTAATATTTTTTGATTTAAATTTTTTTTTAATTGTTCATATATAAATAGTTAACTTCATTGTGTTTGGTTAGGAGATTTATAAAGAAATTTTAAAAAAAAAAAGAAAAAAAATATGTAAAATTAAAAAAATATATAAATATATTTTATTTATATTTTACATAATTTTTTTATTTTTTATTTTTTATTTTTTTCTAAATATCCCAACGAAATGCAATATTAAACACCACCTGCGATATTCCAGACCAACCAACAACTTCTCCTTCACAAGCGTAATAGGATCACATCCCCCCAAAAAGGACCTTAAAAAACCTTAAACCAGATTTAATAAATTCTTTCACGTCCACTGTTAGATTCTCTCTACTCTCTCTCTCTTCTTTCTTTCTTTCTTTTTATTTTTTATTTTTTCATTTTTTTTGGCGGGTAAAAGCTCTAATTTACTGCCAAATACAGACAAAAATCACACACTATTTCCCGCTTTTTCTCTCTCTTCTTTGCAGAGACAAATAATTAAAAAACAAGCAAAATCCCATCAAAAGACTGACGAAAACAAAGATTAGTTTTTCTAAGGTGCTTCCATCCAAACAAACACGCAACGAGTTAGGGTTTTTGGTTTCCCAAATGTCCTTTTTGAAAGCAAAAAATAAACGAAAAGGTTGTTAAGAATAGTTTAATATTTAAGTGCTCTTTGCTTTCTTAAAGAAAGATTTTAGGGTTTAATACTGTGCAAGTGTGCAGAGGTTTTTGGGTCTCTGGAAGCTAAAGATGTGTTTGTTTGGCTTAACAAAGGCCAAAACCTTTCTGGGTCCATTGTATTTATTGCATTGCAGCTAAGATTTGATGACCCATTTGCTTCATTCTTAGTGGGTTTGTTTGTGTGCCAGAGTGGTCTGAGCTCTGCCATACACTGTACTGCACAAAAGGCCTTTTCCACCTCTACCCAGATCTTAAAGTTTCAGATTGTTCAAAGTTTGAAATCTGTTGCAAGAGTGAGTCTTTGTTTGCTGCAGAGCTTGAATCTTTGGAGGGGACTGTTTTCACTGAGCCACATTGTTCATATAGAAGGGGCTTGGTGAGAAAATGCTCAACCATTCAAGGTCTGATCTCTGAAGGTGACTCTGTTTGTTTAGTTTGTTTTCACTCATTTATTGCTTGGACTCAGTTTGTGTATCTGGAAAGCATTCCTTGTTGAAGAACTGTTTCTCATTTTGTGTTCTGTTAGGGTTTTCACTTCTCTACCGTTTAGTACTGGTAGATGAACTCTGTGAGTTCTGTGGTTGAGTATGAACTCTATTAGGGTTTTCATTTGTTGAAGAAAATGTTGTTGGGTTGTGCATTAGGCTGTTGAATGGTCTGTAAACCACTTGGGTTTTCTTTGAATTTCTTGATTTGAAGGCTTGAGAGATCATTTTGGTTTTTCATACTGGACTTATATCTTACTTGGGTGAAAGTTGAAATCATCTTTTGGGGTTGAAATGAAGCTCTTTAGGGTTTTGATGGTATCATTACTTTTTGTCTGTGCCATGGGGCAGCTTCCTTCTCAGGACATTTTGGCACTGCTTGAATTCAAGAAGGGAATCAAGCATGACCCAACAGGTTATGTGCTTAATTCTTGGAATGATGAGTCCATTGACTTCAATGGCTGCCCTTCCTCTTGGAATGGGATTGTCTGCAATGGCGGCAACGTTGCTGGAGTTGTCCTTGATGGCCTGGGTTTATCTGCTGATGCAGATTTGAGTGTATTTTCAAACCTCACGATGCTCGTGAAGCTTTCGATGCCAAACAACTCGATAACAGGCAAAATGCCAAGCAATATAGGTGACTTCCAAACCCTTGAGTATCTGGATTTGTCAAACAATCTATTCTTCTCATCTTTACCATTGGAGATTGGTAAGTTAGGGAGCTTAAAGAACCTCTCATTGGCCGGTAACAACTTCTCCGGCTCTATTCCGGATTCAATTTCAGGGATTACCTCAATCGAGTCCTTAGACTTGAGTTGCAACTCATTTTCCGGTTCACTACCATCTTCATTAAGAAAATTGAACGGTTTGGTATCTCTCAATCTATCTCTTAATGGGTTCACAAAGAATATCCCAAAAGGGTTTGAGCTAATGCCTAATCTTGAGGTTCTTGATTTGCATGGAAATATGCTTGAAGGTAACCTAGATGGGCAATTCTTGCTTCTAACTATGGCGGTTCATGTTGATTTTAGTGGGAATAACCTAGTGACTTCAACTTCATCAAAGCAGAATTTTATACCTGGTGTAGCGGATACTATTCAGTATTTAAATCTTAGCCACAATCAGCTTACAGGGTCTCTAGTAAATGGGAACGAGGCACAAATATTTGGGAACTTGAAAGTGTTGGATTTGAGCTACAATCAACTGTCTGGGGAGTTACCAGGATTTAATTTTGTTTATGACCTTCAGGTTCTCAAGCTTAGCAACAACAGATTTTCTGGTTTTGTTCCTAATGGACTTCTGAAAGGAGATTCCTTGGTTCTAACTGAATTGGATCTGAGTGGCAACAACCTCTCAGGTACTTCTACTACGAATTTTCTTTGATATGCAGAATTAGAATTTATATTATTTTATTTTATCTTGTAGTTATTTATTGTTCAACATATACCTATGGCCCTCTCCAGTCCTTACCCTTTACCATATCAAATTTATATGAGTGAAAAACTCCGCAAAATCCTCTCCAGTTTACTCAAACTCGTATCAAAATGAGTTATTACTCTGACATCCGTGATGCTTTTACTCAAATATATGTTTAAATATGAGTTTGTTCGTTAAAGTGCTTATTATCAAATAAGTCTTCAATTTGAGTAAAGGCTTGTGATGGACTAAGGGCATCTTCAATTCTTGACTGTCACCTATATCAAATTTAAATTTGGGTAAAAAATGCTCAAAACACCCTTCGACCCAAACTTATACAAAATTGAGTTTTACTTATTTTTTATCCAAATCAAGGGAGATTCAAATGCTACTCAAAATTTTCAAGATTTTCAAATTTACCACTTTCATTAATGAAGCTTTTATTCAAATTTGTCTTTAAATCCGAGTTTGTCCATTGGAGTGGTTCATATCAAATAAAGCTATTACTCAAATTTGAGTAAAATTTTGAGTGAGGGCTGGAGATGGCCTAAGACAGAAATTAATGATCTTATTTGAAGGTGAACATTGTTGTGTTTTGCGTCATGACTGAATTATTTTTTAACCTGGGGTAATACTGTCTTGTGCTACATCCATAATATTTGTTCTGCATTGGTTGTTTGACAGTTCTCACCTTTTCGTTCTTCTTTCAGGGCCAATAAGTATGATTACATCAACAACTTTGAACATACTTAATCTCTCCTCAAACGGGCTTTCTGGTGATCTTCCATTGCTAACTGGAAGCTGTGCAGTACTTGATCTGTCAAGGAACCAATTTGGAGGAAATTTATCCCGGTTGGTAAAATGGGCAAACGTTGAAATCCTCGATCTTAGCCAGAACAATTTGACAGGGTCAATCCCTGAGCTGACTTCTCAATTTCTGCGTTTAAATTACCTCAACCTCTCTCACAATTTTCTTAGTAGTTCACTGCCAAAAGTCGTTACTCAGTTTCCTAAACTTACAGTCCTTGATGTTAGTTTCAACCAGTTAGATGGACCTTTCCTAACTGCCTTGCTAACATCAACGACTTTGCAAGAACTTCATCTTGAAAACAATTTTCTTTCTGGAAGTATCGAGTTCTCTCCTTCCCCATTTGGGACCAACCTTGAAGTTCTTGATCTTTCTCATAACCAGCTTACTGGCTATTTTCCTGATGGATTTGGGTCTTTAACTGGACTTAAAGTGCTCAGTCTTGCAAAGAACAATTTGTCTGGTTCTCTACCAACTTCCATGGCTAACTTGACTTTGCTAAGTTCATTAGATATCTCCCAGAATCATTTCACGGGCGTGTTGCCAAGTAACTTGTCAAACAGTCTTGAAAGCTTCAATGCATCATACAACGATCTAACTGGGGTTGTCCCGGAAAATCTGAGAAAATTTCCATTATCGTCTTTCTTCCCTGGAAATTCCAGATTGCAATATCCAAACCCTCCTCCCGGATCGGGCCAAGTTCCCTCTGGAAATCCCAACAGGAAACCTATCAAAAATATAGTCAAAGTGGTAGTGATTGTTGTATGTGTGGTTGCTGTGGTTATTTTGATTCTGCTTGCTATCTTTATACATTACACCCGCATATCAAAGCGACCTCTTCCACAACGTGTTACGAGCAAAGACATCAGCAGGCGGACCTCATCAAATCCTTCGGGCGTTAGCGGAAGGGACAGTGCTGGTTTAGTTGTTTCGGCTAAGGATCTTATGACTTCACGGAAAGGATCCTCGTCGGAGATAATTAGTGCAGATGAGAAAATAACTGGCTTCTCTCCATCGAAGAACAGCCATTTCTCTTGGTCACCTGAGTCTGGGGAGTCATATCCTGATGAAAGTTTGGCGAGGCTCGATGTTAGGTCTCCTGATAGATTGGCCGGTGAGCTACATTTTCTTGACGATACAATTACTTTATCGCCCGAGGAATTATCGAGGGCCCCGGCTGAAGTACTTGGGAGGAGCAGCCATGGGACTTCTTACAGGGCAACACTTGATAATGGGATGTTTTTGACTGTAAAGTGGTTAAGAGAAGGGGTTGCGAAGCAGAGAAAGGATTTTGCAAAGGAAGCTAAAAAATTTGCAAATATCAGGCATCCGAATGTGGTGGGTTTGAGAGGCTACTATTGGGGACCCACACAGCATGAGAAGCTCATTCTGTCGGATTATATCTCACCCGGAAGTCTTGCGAGCTTTCTCTATGGTATTTTCTTTCCTTTTCTTCTTTCAATGCATTACTTTTGCTCATAGTACTAACTCAAAAGGTGTTGACCAATGGGAATTTGCTTTTATTTCTACTTTGACATTTGTATATCTGTATGAAAATGCTTGCAAGATATGAAAGCAATAAAGAGAGAAATGGGGTGATCATGAGGCAAAGTTTTGTTTCAGCCTGCTCGTTTTAAAAATGTGATAACAATGAAATTCTTAAAGAACTGTCTCTGGGGAATGAACTCATTGTCAGCAGTAAATACTGAAGATAAAAAGCATGTTAATCAATCTACATGTCATCTTAAAAACTCAGGACTTCCTATTTGATAGACAAAGCCTCACTTATAGTTTAGATAAACTCTTAGGCCTTATTTTTGACGGAACAAAATTTTACTACACCATTAGGGTGATATGTTTGACTAGCTAATATACTGATTGTTCTGTCGTTATTCTAACCCTAATTGTTGGACGTGATTGCACAAGTTGTATTTTGAATTCTCCATCTGAACTATTGCAAGATGTATGAAGTAGCCATTGTTACATTGGTTAAAATGTTGAATTCTAGATTATTGTTTTTGGTTTATCGCTTGCACTGTTCTAGCTTCATTGTTTTTGCCCAATGGGATCTAATTTTCCATTTCCCCCTGCTTGAGGACAGACTTCAATTAGTTGAATTTATATGAACACTAACTATTGTTTCCACGAGTCCATGACTCTTAGAAAACTTTGAACAGCTTTGGCATGAGTTTGAAGCATGAAACCGAAGCTTTTGATTGATTTGGGTCTTCTAAAAACAATGAGATCTTCACCTTTAGTCGTGATGTCATGGTGTTATCTTTCCTTTGAATTGATGATCTGCCACAGCCAGAGGCTCTCTTTCATGGGTTTGAAAGCTTGTTGTGTGAGAGCAGGGACTTAGCCGCCTGAAATAACCATTGTTCCTTAAGAATCTGTCCCATCATGGACTCTAACAGATAGGTCTTATCACTATTCCTCATTCTTATCCTACACTGTGGCTATGATGTAGCTAAGATGTGCCCTTTGTTTTTTCTTTTTATCAGCATAGCTAAGATGCGGCTTAATCCCAAGAGAAACTGATCACTAGCTGTCGAATGGGATCACCAGCATGTCTTGTAGTACCAAGTAACAAGCAATTCGGTTTTTTCCATAAAACAAAATCACTTGACATATTGGCCCACACATGGAAAATTCTGACAACTATGGTATAAATGAGATATTAAGGTTTCGTTTGGTAAGCCTCTCAAATTATAGTTTCACCTATTAATTTGAGTGTGGTATTTGTTTTGAGTTTTCAAATCATAATTTTACACCTATTTCTCAAAACTCAATTCAAAACATAATCATTACTTTTTAAAACTCATAACCAAATACATAATTCAAAACTCAATTCAAAACTTAATTTTAATTAATATTTTAATTTTTAAAATATTTTAATATTTTAAAAATATTTTAATTTTGTTAAGATTTTAAATATTTAAATATGTTACGATTTTTTTAATTTTTTAATTTTTTAATTTTTTGAATATTTTTAAATATTTTAATTTTTAAATATTACAATTTTTAATTTTTTTTAATTTTAAATATATTTTATAAAATAAAATTTAAACTCTATTTTATAAAAGTATTTTTAAATATTTTAATTTTTTTGTTATGTATTTGGTTACGATTTGAGTGTAGAGTTGTGAAAGTAGTATGGAATTCAAGTTATGTGTTTGGTTATGAGTTTTAAAAGTAATTTCTAAATTGAGTTTTTGTTTTATGTGTTTGGTTACGATTTGCGTGTAGAGTTGTTTTTAAAATTTAAATTTTAAAATTTTAATTATTTAAATTTTACATTAAAATTTTTTTTGAATATTTAAATTATTTAAATTTTTACAATTAAAATTTTTGAATATTTATTTTAATTTTTTATTTATTAAATTTTTTAGATTATTTAAATATTTATGATTTAAATTTTTTGAATATTTATTTTGAAAAAAAATTATTTCCTTTGTAGTACTTTCAATTAAAAAATTGATTAATGTTATTTTCTGTTAATAATAAATTTTTTTAATTGAATTTTAAAAAGAGTTTGGTTATGAGTGTTTATCAGAATTTTCGCTAGTGTGAAAATAGTGTGTTTTGTTCTGAGCTATAATAATTTGAATAAAGTTTTGAAAATTCTTTTCAAAATTCATAACCAAACAAATTTTCTTACTTTACATGTCAAATCAAATTTTTAAAACTCAATTCCACACTCAATTCAAAACTCAATTCAACACTCTATTTAAAAATCATAACCAAACAAATTTTCTGCACTCAAATCATAATTTCAAAACATACAAACTCAAAATACAATTCATATTCTCAAATCATAGTTAGAAAGTCTTATCAAATGAAGCCTCAAATCTTGTGTTGCACTTGAAAGATGTATCATTTGCACAAGCTGACTTCAAAAATTTCCACTAGGGTTTCATTTTATCTTGGAGGAGTGTTTTTTGTTTTGTTTGTTTTTCTTTACAAAATGCATGGCGGACAACACAATCTTACTGTTATTGTCGTTGTGTTCGATGCCTTTTTTAAGCTTTTGTACAATTAGTCCATTCTATTGTTTGTATAACAGAGCTTTCCATTTTTCCTCTCTATAGTTTCGTTTCATGTTGGAGTATTTTCTATTTGCATCTAATGAACCCTAAATTTCAGATCGACCAGGAAGAAAGGGTCCACCGCTATCCTGGGCGCAAAGGCTCAAAATAGCTGTTGACGTTGCACGTGGCCTGAACTATCTCCATTTTGACCGTGCTGTTCCACACGGAAACATCAAAGCAACCAACATACTCTTAGATGGGCCCGACCTCAATGCTCGTGTCGCTGATTACTGCCTTCACCGCCTCATGACCCAAGCCGGCACCATTGAGCAAATCCTCGATGCCGGGGTGTTGGGCTATCGTGCACCAGAACTAGCTTCTTCCAAGAAGCCACTTCCCTCCTTCAAGTCAGACGTGTATGCCTTTGGAGTCATTTTGTTGGAGCTCTTAACCGGAAAATGTGCCGGCGACGTGGTTTCTGGTGAAGATGGAGGCGTTGATTTGTCAGATTGGGTGCGGTTGAAGGTAACTGAAGGTCGCGGGTCAGAATGTTTCGATGCGGTGTTGTTGCCGGAGATGGGGAATCCGGCTGCGGATAAGGGAATGAAAGAGGTCCTCGGAATCGCTTTACGATGCATAAGATCGGTTTCGGAGAGGCCAGGTATCAAGACTATATATGAAGATCTTTCATCTATATGATTTGATTTTCTTAGCTTGATTTTGTGTGCCTTTTTTTAGATTTTATGTGGGAATCAAATAGCTCATTGGCCTCCCCTTTTTTTGAGTCATTTTCAGTTAGGCAAATAGTGTGTTAAAGCTAATTTTGTTAACAATTGTTGTAAAGTTTGGTGGGCTTCATTACTGTGTGTACACACAGATCTTCCCTTCCATGGTGAGCTATATAATCACTAATTTGCAATGACTTTGACTAAAATTTGTTTGGTTTGAAAGCAAATGTTGTCATCAATGGGTGACCTATTTGTGATCAAGCTTTTTCAGGTGGTATACGGGAGCCATCCACTTCCGGTAGTAGGCTTATTTGGTGTAACTTCTAACAAATTGAAAGTCGATAATCAAAATCACCTCTTTTTACATTTCAATAATTAAATTTTGTTTTAGCTATTTAATCTCGTAAGTTGTATAGTGTTGCACGACACACTTGTTGACTTCGACACGAACTCTTAAAATTTACAAAAAAGAAAACAAGTAGTTATAAGCAATTCCTATAAATCGTACCAGATAGGGACTAGTGTTGTTTAAGCTCAATGAGTGACCTATTTTGCTAATGGTGTATGACAAATTTAACTTATGAAAGATATTGAGTTCGATTCGGCTTAAAAGATAGGCTGAGTGAAACTCGTCCTGTAGGTATGGTACAATATTCAAAACACTCTTTTTTGTTTTTTGGGGCACTTTTTTTTGTTAAATTTAGCCATTTTTGTGTGAAACTCATCCTGTAGGTATGGTACGATATTCACAACACTCATTTTTTGTTTTCTGGGGCACGTTTTTTGCTAAATTTAACCATTTTTGTTTTTCTGGACACTATTTTATTAATGGAACATGTTAGGAACAATTTGGTATGATATGGTATTCACAGCATTCCGAAATTAAATTTACCTTTTTTTGTACTGTTTCGTAGGTTTATAGTTTAAATGTTTTTGGTATGATATGACATTCACAGCGTTCCGAAATTAAATGTGCACACGAGACTTATAAATTAAAAATATCAAATCTTTAAAATAAAAATAGACCCATCATATAAGCTTGTGTATCAAATTTGTCTTTTTAAAGATTCTTAATAATAATAATAATAATAATAAATATAAATAAAAATAGACCAATCATATAAGTTTGTGTATCAAATTTGTCCCTTTGAAGATTCCTAATAAAAATAAGGATTTATTACACACAAAAAAAATTTCTAGGGTTTGGACCCTTTTTTCATTTTAAACCTTAGGTTTTCAATTTCGCCAAATTAAAGTCTATCCTTCCGCTCATGTTTTAATTTGGCCCCTTCGTTCATCTCCGTTATATTAAATTAATGGAAATTTGGACAGAATTTCAAATTTAATTTCACATGTTCAAGAGTTTGTATCTCCCACATCGTTACTTCGTTTCGTCTCATTTTTGCATTGTCGGATTTACCTCACGGTTTAGTTTTCATTTCACCCTTCATATGTCTTGTTCTATCTCTTTTTACGTGCCGTCGGAGCTTCGAAAGTTAGCTAAAAATAAGATTTTTCTCTCTTTGAGCAAAAATTTTAGATTCGAACTCACATGTTCAAGAACTTAGATCTCTCTTGTCGTAATTCCGTTTCGCCTCATTTTCATGTTGTTAGATTCATCTCACGGCCTAATTTTTATTATATCCCTAATATGCTTTGTTCTACCTCTTTTGCGTGCCGTCGAAGTTACGGAAGTTAGCAGAAAGTAAGATTTTTCTTTTTTTTTTTTCTCTTTATCTTTTATTTCCATGCTTCCTCATTTTTCCTTCCTTTCTATAATTATTCTCTCTTTTCCTCTTCTTTCATGGCCCTTCCCCCACTCTTACGTTTCTTCCTCTTCTTGTAAGTTATATACCTCCATACTTGACGACACCACCATCGTCGGAGGTTTGGTGGCCACCATGAGCTTGATGGAAGGGCCATGAAGAAAGAGGAAAAGAGAGAATAATTGTGGAAATGAAGTAGGAAGAAAGAAGCATGGAGATATAAGATAGAGGAAGAAAGAAAAAAGAAAAAAGAAAAGAAAAGAAGAGAAAAATCTTATTTTTGACAAACTTTTGGAACTCTGATGGCACGCAAGAAGAGGTGAAATAAGGCGTATGAGAGGTGGAATGAAAGCTAGGCCATGAGGAGAATCTAACGATGCGGAAATGAGGCAAAACGAAGTTACAACGAGGGAGATACAAGTTCTTGAACATGTGAGTTTAAATTTGAAAATTTTGTCCAAAGAGAGAAAAAAATTATTTTTAGTTGACTTTCGAAACTCTGATGGCACACAAAAAGAGGTAAAACAAGACGTATGAGGATTAGAATGAAAACTAAACTATGAGGTGAATCCAATGACGTAAAAATGAGGCGAAACGGAATCACGACGAGAGAGATATACGTGTTTGAACATGTGAGTTTGAATATGAAATTTTGTTCAAATTTCCGTTAGTTTAACATGACGGAGATGGACGGAGAAGGCAAATTAAAATACAAGTAGGAAGATGAGATTTAATTTATCAAAATTGAAAACTTGAGATTTAAAATGAAAAAGACAAGAAATCCTATTTTTTATTTTTTTTTTGTAATTAACCCTAAAAATAAAATTAAAAATAAGACCCATTCTATACGTTTGTGTATCAGATTTGTACCTTTGAAGATTCTTGATAAAATTGAAAATATATGGAGAGGATAAAGTGTATGTACTGGATTTATGGGCTATGTACCCCCACTTGGCCCAAAAAAAATATGCTCAGAAAGTTGTGTGGATTTATACGGTTCACTCTCAGGAAAATTATCTACAGGTCCTATTTGAAATATGTGAATATTATTTAATTTTATAACTTTTTGAGTAGATCTAAAAGTCTTACTTTTCTCTCTCTCTCTGTTTTTTGCCTCACTCTTTACGTTTTCCTCTCTCTCTTTTTCTGCATTTTTCTCTCATCTTCTTTGTCATGGACGACGACCGGTGATCACGTATTTCTCCATTGATCGGGGTTCACCGGTAACCACCAACCATCGAAATCAACTCGTGACTTCACCCTCACCGACGGCAAAGAAGATATATTTCCGACAAAGAAGATGAGTAGATATACTTAGATCTGATGTAGATCTACATCAGATCTGGCTAGATCTAAACAAAAAATAGTTGTCGGAGTATAATCTTCTCTCTATATCCACCTCTCGCCTTCGATCTCTTATTTTTTTCTACATTTTTCTCTGTTATACACTTCTCTTTTTCTGTTCTAATGGAGAAAATTTTCAAGTTCTGAATAAGTAATTTTCGAGTTTTAGTTACAGGCGGTGAATCATGGTTTAAAACTGTAAAATTTTGCAGTTTCAAATTTTTTTTGTGCTGGAATGAATCATGGTTTAAAACTGTAAAATTTTACAATTTTAAATTTTTTTGGTGTTGGAGTGAATCATCGTATAAAATTGTAAAATTTTACAGTTTCATAACATTCTTTAGAACTATAAAATTTTACAGTTTCATAACATGTTTTCCAGTTTGATTAATAAAGATAAATGCTTAATAGATTTTTGCTTTGAAACTGTAACATTTTACAGTTTCAAAACTGCTTTTTCAGTTTGATCAATATTGGAGATTATTTGCTTAAACCTTACAAAAATTGAAAAAAACCATATCTTTTTCCCATTGTTGCTGTTTTTTGTCGTTTCATTTTTTTTTTCTTTTAGTTTATCAATATTTAACACATTTTGCTATGTTTTTTTTTTGCTCTAATTTTTTCATTTATTCTTTTTTTTTTCGACAATATTCTAGACACTATGGTGAGTCTCCAGTGATGTTCTTAACGTCCAGTGAACGTTTTGAACATTCCAGCGACTTCCATTAACGTTCTTAACACTCCCGCGACTTTCCGGCAATACTCTAGTGACTTTCCGGTGATATTGAACATTCCGACGAGTCTCCGGTGACCGTTTGACGGAAATTCGACGGTAGTAAGATATAATAGTGTTTGTAAATTTCAAAAAAAAAAAAAAAGAATTTTTTGGTAACAATTAAAAATGTGTATGACTAATTTGTGCAAGTGTTTTGTTTGAGGATTAGATGAGCCTTGAACTTTATATATAGGACTTATTAGTAAGTTCCCCTTCAATCTCCTCGAGTAGTCTATTGATCGTCTTTGCCAGATTAGATTGTGTGAGATTTTAGCATGACGGTGTAGAATTGCAAAATAAATTATTTTGTTTTTGTTCTAGATATTTGTTGGTTGAGATTAAAATTTTTAGTGAAAATTATAATTTTTTTTAAAAAAAATTTGACTATTATAATAAAATAAATCTTAGCTTTTAATTTTTTTAAAATTTAAATCTTACCTATTATTTGCCTATTTTTGTTAAATAACATTGACCAAAAAAACAGTATTTTTTATTATTAAATTCAATATAATTGAACATAAAAATATCTAAAATACTTTTTTTATTTTTATTTTTTTTGTTTATTGAGACTGTTAGGTTCCGTTTATTTTCAAAGGTAGAATGGAGGGAATTCATAGTGAGGGGATTAAGTAAAATTGTGATTGTTTTGATGATAGTTGTTAGTGTGAGATTGTTAAATTATTTTTATATAAAATAAATATGAAACAATAAAACAAATAAAAAATACAAAAACATTAAACATTAATGTTTTAAAAAAAATGCCCAATATGTAAAAAAAATTTAAAAAATAAAAAATAAATAAAAATTTTCCAGAAAAAAATAAAAAAAATAAAAAAATACTTTTTACTTAACAAAAAATACAAAAAATTAAAAATTAATGTTAAAAAAAATGTCCAATATGTAAAAAATAAAATAAAAATAAATAAAAATAAAAAATTTCTAGTCTTGAAGAACCATTTTTCTAACACCAAGTCTTGAAGAACCATCTGAATTCGGAGCTCACTATCAATCCCCTCCCCATCTCTTAAAACAAACACAATGTTAGTGGGTCTCACCTCACTACCAATTTCAATCCCCCTCTAACTCTCCAAACAAACGGAACGTTATAATTTTGCATAGTTTTTAAGAGTGTATAACATTTTTTTGTTTATTGTATATGAGACAAATAATTTAAACAAAATAAAAAGATAATGAGGAGAAAAAATATATTTTAATCATAAATTAAGAACGTTAACAAACATATCAATTAAGATACAAGACGTGCACGGTGAGTTTTAGCAACATGATAAACACGAGTTTGTGGCCCAGCGACTTGCCCACTGATGAATAAGGTTTTGAGGTTCAACTGAGTTTGCTCTCTAATTCGTGTCTCAACAGCTGTAACATCTCATGGTTAGCAACAAACTCCCATCGCCAGTGTGAATTAAGCATTGTTTGGAATGATCTAAATAAGTATATTTTTATTTTTTTATAAAAAGATATGCAGAAAAGTAGAGAGATGATATGATAAAAAAAATAAAAAGATAAAAAAGTGTGTACTTATTTAGAATAGTCAAACTTGACCTTTAGTTAAGGTGTACGTTAAATTGACTCAGACACCCTATAAAAAACCAAAAAACAAATAAATTTTAACACTTGATGTGAAGCACTTTAACATTATCAATAATGATACATCCCACTAATTTGAGAGCACTAATGGACCACTAATGAGGTGGAAATTCAAAAAAAAAAAAGGAAAAAAAAACTTAAGGCCAAAATATCACATCAGTCAGTGGGACCCACTCTCTAGAGCTCCTTTAGTGCTCACAATTTAGAGCTCCCAAACATTTTTCTAACATTATATATGCCTAGTTACATTGACTTCGTTTGGAATGTGGGTTAACTTTTTAACTTTTTGATTATTTTAATTTGGGGTTAAAAAGTCTCGTTTAGAATGAACTTTTTAACTTTTTTAATTTTTGTGAGAGAAAAAATAAAATGATTATAATTTAGATGTGACATTTTTAACCTGGAGTTAAAAAAGAGTGGTGCCATTAGCACCACATGAATTATTTTGGATTCTTTATTTTTTTGGACCTCCACTTATAAATTTTGAAACCCTTAAATTTTTTTTCCCCTAAATAATTTTGATATTATTGGAGGGTAAAAGAAATTTTAAGAATTTCAAAATTTATAAGTGGGAGTCCAAAGAAATGGAGAGTCTAAAATTATTTATGGGGTGCTACTAGCACCACTCTTAAAAAATATATTTTATCTTTTTTTGGTTATTTTAGCCCCAACCCATCCCAACCCATCATGCCAAAGTAGTGCATTATTTTGGCAGCTTACTGTTGTAGTTAAAAAGTCATTATAAAAAAAAATCAAAGGTAGCATTTGATTTAGTTTTAAAATCATGATTTGAGAATGAAGTTGTATTTTGAGTTTGTGAATTGTTGAATCATGATTTGAAAAGAAAAAGTTTGTTTGATTATGAGTTTTGAATTAAATTTTGAAACAATCTTTTTGTAAAATGTCAAAGCAATCCACTTTTAATTTGATTTTCAAAGATCTGTTTTAATATATATATATATTGGATTTTTTAAGAAATTTTTTTTATACTTGTTCTTAATGTATTAAAATGTTATTATGAGGGATAATAATTATATGTGTTTGGAGTTTTCAAGGAATTCATATGTGGTGGATTTTAAAGAATTTTTTTTATGTTTGTTCTTAATGCATTAAAGTGTTATTATGAGGGTATGACTTGAGAGTTGGGAGAAGTAAATAAATGCTAAGATTTTTATTTTTTTAATAAAAAAATCAAAAAATTATTAAAAAAATTTAAAAAATCAATAATTCATACTAAAAAATCAAAAAAAAAAATTCTCTCTACTTTTTATATATTTTTTTATAAAAAATCAAAAAATATCTCAAATATATTAATTTTTTTACATCATATTTTAATTAAAAAGTCAAAAAATTAATAAAAAAAATCTATTCTTAAACGAGATCTAGATAAGTACAATATATTTATTTAAATAAGTGTATTTATTTGTATCATTTTATTTTTTTACATTTTTTTATATAAAGTTAAAAAAAATATACTTATTTAAATTATTTCAAATAATCTTAAGCTTTTGTTTAACATAAGTTAAAATAAGATTTTTTTGACTAAAATAACTACAAAAGACAAAATAAATGTGGGTTTTCCCTCACATTTCATTTTTTCCATCATAAAAGACAAAATAAAACAAAACGACACATTCAAATCATAATCATTTCAATTTTTTCATCACAAAAGTCAAAAAAAATTAAAACACTTATCTCAAACGAGACTTTTTAGTCACAAGTTAAAATAACTAAAAAATTAAAAAGTTAACCCACATCCCAAACGAATCCTAAATAATGTTACATAGTAAGACCGCCCTATAAATGAGAATTTAAACCCACATTTATAAGATTATCTCCAATGGTTACTTTAAAACTGTCATCAAATTTAAATTTGATAAAAAATAACTTCTTTTCCTACTCTAACTATTTTATCAAATATGTATCAAATTCAATATTTCATTTTTATTTATTTATATCAAACTGAGAATTAATGTGCATTTCATCAAATCACTATTTATTACCCTTAGATTTTCACTACCGAATGTCCTTGGATGTCCCCGAATGACCACCCAAGATAAAAATTTGTGAAAAATTACACTGGCCAATCATCCATTTGATTTTCCTCCCTCCCGATCGATAGTTTAATGAAATAAAAAAACTCTAAATTATTTGATATTAAAAAAAATTATTTAAATTTTCGCTCAAATTTAATAAAAAATTTAAGGTACCATTGAAGATATCCTAAAACAACCTACTAAGACCTTGTTTGGCAAATAATTTTTTTAGTTAAAAAGTCACTAAAAAAATTAAAAAACCAACAACTCATATAAAAAAGTAAAAAATTCTCTTTTTTTTTTCTATTTTTTACACATCTTTTTATAAAAAATTAAAAAATTATCTTAAATATACTCATTTTTTTAATTCATATTTTAACTAAATAATCAAAAAAATTACTAAATTAATTTATTTCCAAACGAGACTTAAAATAACAAGGTAATTTTGGAAAACCAACTTTTTTTAAATGCAATAAGTGTACTACCAAAAAAAGTTGGATTCCCCAAAAGGGACCAATATTTTGGGACGGAGGGAGTAAAAAATTTAAGGTACCATTGAAGATATCCTAAAACAACCTACTAAGACCTTGTTTGGCAAATAATTTTTTTAGTCAAAAAGTCAGTAAAAAAGTTAAAAAACCAACAACTCATATAAAAAAGTCAAAGATTCTCTGTTTTCTCTATTTTTTACACATCTTTTCATAAAAAATTAAAAAATTATCTTAAACATACTCATTTTTTTTAATTCATATTTTAACTAGGCCTCGTTTGGGAACAGGCTAATTTAGTAACTTTTTGGCTATTTGGCTAAAAAGGTAGGTGAAAAAAACTTGTATGTTTGGGATGACTTTTTGGCTAATTACGAAAAGATGTGCAAAAAGTAGAGAGAAAAGAGAATCTTTGACTTTTTAGTATGAGTTGTTGACTTTTTGACTAATTTAATAACTTTTTGACTAATTGACTAAAATAACCTCTTGCCAAACGAAGCCTAAATAATCAAAAAATTACTAAATTAATTTATTGCCAAAGGAGACCTAAAATACCATCTTTCCAAACACCCACACGCCGGTTTGTATTCTATCTGCCCACACTGTTCCACTTTCCAGTCCAACTTTCCCTCCTCTCTCTTTAAAACCATAACTCTCTCTCTCTCTCTCTCTCTCTCTCTCTCTCTCTAAAACCCCTGAACACTTGCTACCGAAGGAAAAGAAAACCCCTTCTCCCCCTCTCTCTCTCTCTCTCTCTCTCTCTCTCTCTCTAAACACCCTGAACACATACATACCGAAAGAAAAGAAAACCCCTTCCCACACACACACACTCTCTCTCTCTCTCTCTCTCTCTAAACACCCTGAACACATACATACCGAAAGAAAAGAAAACCCCTTCCCTCCTCTCTCTCTCTCTCTATGCGCGGAAGCCATTGCCGATGTCGAGGTACGAGCTCAGTCTTCGTTTTGATCACTTTTCCCAATCATGTTTTTTTGTATCTATTTTTCTCAATTTGTTCCTCTCTTCTTCTACTAATTTTTTCAAAATCAATTTATACTTTCGATACCATTATTCCATCAATTCTCTCTCTCCCTCTCTCCCTCTCTCCTTCGGTTTCTCAGCTTGTGTTTTTTAAAAATTATTTCTCAATGCCAGCTGATCGGTTCCTGGTTTGATTTCATAGTAATCAACAAGAAGCTTCAATTTTTATTCTCTTCTTATATATATATATATATACACACAAATAAAATAATGTATGTATTTCTTTATGGAATTTCTTGTGGTGTTTACTTGGAATCTTGGGTTTTTTTTAGGGCTTTGCATATTTCTCTGCTTATTGTATATACATAAATAATGTATATTATCTACACAGTCTCTGTAGATTTTTTTTTTTTAATATCGTAAATGGGTTTTTTTTTTTTTTTTTTTTTTTTTTTTTTCTTCCCTCAAGAAACTTGGGACCCCACAATTTTTGGAATATATGACAGTTTTGTGTGTGGTAAATAATAAAACTAGATACTTATTTTGAATGAATTCTTGCATTCTGAATATAATATATTTGTTGTGGACAATATTCTGACTCAGACCATTTAATCATGATTACATATGTGCATTTCAAGCGGTAATTGATCAATTAAGAATGTGAGGTGTGAAAATCATTCACGCATTATGTTAACTTTTTCGCTTTATGATGACATCAAGAATAATAAGTTATACCGATCAAAAAAGAATAATAAGTTATAAATATTTCAGTGCTATTGTTTTTCACTGGGTAAAATTTCAGTTGGGGTGTGTGAGTAATGACCTAAATCAGCAAGAACTTGAATCAAATACATGCGTATGGAGGTGTCTTCATGTTGGGCTTGAAGTTGTCATTTTTTTGTTGAGGGTTTTATCACCAAAAAATAAAGATATACAACGGAGTTCAACACATGCCCAGAGGCAACACCCCTTCCATAGAGGAAGACAGCCGATAAAAAGAAAACCTCTAGCAACTAGAGGTGCTAGGCCAAAAAACACAAACACACGAGCGCGTGCACACACACATTAATTGGCTAAAATAAGCGAGGAAGTTCTAATTTGTTTGGCATTTTAATTTGTCTTTGGCTTGACATTTTAAATTAGTAAGAGAAAGAAAGCAGACATTTGGAAATTAGTTTTCACTCCACAATGAACATGATATTCTGCGGTTGTTCTTTGTTTGATATTCTCTTTTCCTTAATCTTAATGAATTATATTCTATGATTGACTTGGTTTTGACATATTTTTGTACAGGAGGCTAATTAGAATCTGCTAATATATCTTGTCAAATAATTTATCCCTATTCACCTGGAGGGGGTTGATGGAAATGGGAGGGCCCCCAGCTGTCGCAGTAAAGAAGATATCACCTAAGGCCATTATTTACCAGAGGTTTGGCAGCCAAGCATGCTATACGGTTGAGGAAGTACAGGAGTCTATTCAAAATGAATGCCCAGGGTTAGCCATTCCACAGAAGGGACCTTGTCTTTATCGCTGCTGCTTGCAACTTCCAGAGTTTTCTGTTGTATCAGAAACCTTTAAGAAAAAAAAGGACGCAGAACAGTCTGCTGCAGAGATGGCGCTACTGAAGGTTTTGTTTTGTTTTATTCATGTTTTTGTTTTTTGTTTTTCTTGTGACTTTTTAATCATTTTGTTTTTGTTTGCTTGATTTTTGACTTTGGCTGCATGTTGGCTGTGCACTGTCTAGGGCCATTGGGTTTCACTTATTTAACTTAAAATTTGAAATCATATGCTTAGTTGTACTCAAAATGAATGCCCAGTGTTAGCCTATTGTTGTTTGTCTCTCATGCCCATGGGAAATCACTAATTGACTAATCAAAAGAAAATTTTCTCATTTGTGTTTTTTTTTTTTTTTTTCCTTCTTTTTCTTTTGTTGCAGCTAGGTATCAATGCTGCAACTGATGATACCACTGTACAGGATCCTTGGGATGAGTTGGTTTCGCGTCTCTCATATTTATTTTCAAATGAGGTAGGTTGCTTATATTGAAGTAAAGAATGACAAACTAGCTTCCATTTTACATAGTGAGAAGTTATCCTTCTTTGTTAATGTCTCGAAATCACTGTATTGTGTTATTTCATTTTATTTTTATAATTTATAAACATGTTGCCCTTCAGCTTTGTTGCTATAATATAAACATTTTTTTGTAGATAAACCTTATAAACATGTTGCCCTCCAAAAGAAGCTCTTATGTTTATGTTGTCATTCTAATTTTTGTTTCAAATGATTCATGAAATCTAGTGTATTTGTTTTATCTTGTGGAAAGAGATCCACAAGCTTGATGTTATGGTGACATGTGGGGATAAAATAAGCAAATTATAGCTTATTTTAATTTGGGAGTTTGTGACAGACTGTTTGGTGTAGCTTCTCCATATAGCTTATTAGGCAGAGATATCTTAAATAAGCTGATTTTCCAGAAGCTGGGGGAGGAGTGCTTTTAGCTTATGCTTTCTGATTATCAGCTTTTAGCTTAAAATAATCTTCACCGAACACCCCCAATGTTCTTACAGACCCTCTTGTGGAATCTTAGCTTGATGTTATAGTACATAGATATCTATTCTGTTTTTTGAGATCTCATCTGGTATCAGTGGCTACATTTCTCTGCTAAATTTAAAGATTACATCATTGACTAGGCTAGGAGTCATTACAGTACCATCTTGCATCACATTTCCTATCCACCTGTCAATTTTGTTTTTGGTTGTTTGAGATGTGCAATGATTTTGCATCAAAAAAATCCTTCTACTTATTTCTTGGTTGCTACACAGTTGATTATAGTTTGATTTTATGATACATGGATTGCTATTTTGTCTCATCAAAGAGATATCCTCTTTTATAAGTGGCTGCACTGCTCTACTAAATTTGAGGATGACTTCATTGACTTAGGCTAGGAGTTAATACATTATTAATGGGTCAAATGAAGATAGGGATAATACAATGAAAGGTATACTTGTTCTTTCTCGCTGACTACTAATTTTCATCACCCCAAGTTTCTCAGAGAGTGTAACGTGTGATGGACATCTCTTTTTGAAAAAGTTAATCAATCAAATGTGCAACTCAGCCTTTCTTTTGTGTTCTTGCATGTGCGATGGACCATTTTTTACTGATGAAGCAGTGCATTTCATTGTTTTGTTGTCCTGACTTATTAGTTAACTTACGTGTTATGTGAATGGGAGAAGTTTTGAACAATTTATAATCCCCAAGCCCAATAATTCTCCATTGGTGCAACTCCTGCTTGTCAAAATTAGGTCTTATTACTTGACGACTTTGAGGAAAAGCTGTTAGCTTGGCTTATGTGTAAGTCATCTAGTAGCTTAATCTTCTGTTTATATTCTTATGGAATCGGATTCTGTTGAAACTGAGCATATCATATAATGCATTTTTAGTTAATCTTGGTATATGTTAAGCACCTGTACTGCATCAATTTATTTGAACATTGAAAGATTGGATTGACAGTGCTTTTCTTTATTTTTGTGCTATTTGTGAAGTTCCTTAAATCTCTTCATCCCCTGAGTGGTCACTTTAGAGCAGCTTTGCAGAGAGAGGGTCGACTCAATGGTTTAGTTCCAATTTCTGTCCTTGCCGTCTATGATACAAAGTTCAGTAGTTTATGTAAAAGCATAAATCCTAAGGTTGAGTCAAATCCACTGTTGATTATGTCACTTATGCTGAAGGCCGCTTCAAGATTATCGGGTTCTGTGTCTGCTTCTGAAGAACAGCTTTCGATGAAGAGGGAAAATCCATACCCTCCTGAGATTGTACAGTCTGTGGTTGACCAACAATCAAGCTTACTGGACTCTATTTTGATTAAAGTGGTGCGAATTCCGTACTCAGTTGAGAAGACTGTTGAACCCTTAACTCTTAATGTTGCTTCAAATGGTTATTACTTGGATATTATTGCTCAGGAGCTTGGTTTAACTGATGCTTCTAAGGTTTTGGTTTCCAGGTAATGTAAAGCACAAATTTTAGTATTATGTTTTATTGTGCAGATTCTCATTCTTGAATATCTTTTTATGTGAATTTTCATGTTTCCTGAGTCTCATTCTTAATTCTTTTTTTAGATGAATCTCTAACTGCAGCACTCATTAAATGACAAAATGAAGTTGATCTAACGTGGACTGTTCTATAGCAATTGTGATAGTATTTTAGAATACATTAAGACAAACTTGTGTTTACATAGTTACGTGTCATTTCCCACTTACACTTACCATATGCAATTTACATCTTCATGACTCTTTGTGGAACCCATATTCTATGATTCTTATGCTTGCTTTAGATTCTCCTATGATCAAATATGGTAGTTATCAATCCATAAACTCATATCTCTTCCACTAAAAGTTTAACAAGGAACTCTAATATGGAGTGAATAGGGCTGTGCAATAGGACTTATATTTGTTGTTCATTGCAAGTATGGAAAGGACAAATCATCTAGTGGTGGAATTGTGGGTTGGAACTGTGATAGGTATTGTTTGAACCCAAGGACTATTTGGCATCCCCTAAAATAACACACTTTTTATCTTTTTTATCTTTTTGGATCACATTATCTCTCTACTTTTCTGCACATCTTTTCGTAAAAAGTCAAAAAATGCACTTATTTAGATCATCCCAAACACCCTCTAAGTGTGAGTTACATGTCTTGAAAAACTAGAGAGGATTAGGAATGGCAACAGATTGGGCTGGGCAGGCCGCTCCTGTCCCGACCCCAATCTGCCATGTATGATGTAGAGCAGCCACCTTGACCCCGACTCAATTTCAAAGCCCCATCTCATCATGTCCCAAGTGGTTGTATTTGTCTGTTAGTGTGCACACACACAAGTATTACATTTACTGAGAAAAACGGGCACATATCTTCATGATCAGCATCCAGGATTGCATCCTTTATCTTTAAATTCACAAGAAACAACGGTGCATGCAAATTTTAAATAACTAGTCTAGTCACTCCTAAATATCTTCATAAATCTAAAAAGCATGATAAGAAATCGTTGAGAAAACCTAGGATCATTTTCAGAGTTGACTTGCCATCCCCAGGGAGAATGGCTCCTTTCATTTCTCTTACTGAAATGAGTGTCCTTTATTGAAATATCTATTTATTTGGAGAACCCTCGTCTTTTACAGGACTATTGGCAAAGCTTCTTCAGAGAAGAGATTGTACTTTTGTGCTCCCGAGTCATGTCTGGGGGATTCGTCATCAGAACTTCTCCACTCAACAGAATCTGTTCCATTAAATGGTTCTTTAAATGCCAGGGCAAGTTACTTATCTGGCCATCTTATATGTGGTCATGCAATTTTAGCATCCATTGGATATACTTGGAAGTCTGCTGATCTTTTCTATGAAGACGTGTCCTTGCACACATATTGCAGGTCTCTTTCTAACTCTGTTTTACTTCGTCCCACCATATGCACCCCTCTACTGCTGTCATTCCACAAACATGTATTTAAAGTCACCGTAATCTGTTCCATTAAATGGTTCTTTAAATGCCAGGGCAAGTTACTTATCTGGCCATCTTATATGTGGTCATGCAATTTTAGCATCCATTGGATATACTTGGAAGTCTGCTGATCTTTTCTATGAAGACGTGTCCTTGCACACATATTGCAGGTCTCTTTCTGACTCTGTTTTACTTCGTCCCACCATATGCACCCCTCTACTGCTGTCATTCCACAAATTTCTGAAAAGTTTGTATTAGAATCTTTAGCACCTTTGTACTTCAGAGTTATGCTTGGCACACATTTTTAATTCTTTTGTATTGAATAAAACAGAATTCAGAATCATTTAATAGTGTTTTGGAAAAAAAAAAAAATGCATAACTTGCATTACACCCTATCAATTATTATCTCCTTCATTGTACTTTTGTCATGGAAGTTTCAACGCATTGCCTCTCTCTTATGGTAATGTCTTAATGTCAATTTAAAATTAAAATTTACTTCTGTTTAGTTAGTTTGTCAAAGCTGATGTGTTCTAGATTATGTTACCGAAAAACGCTAATACCCTAACGAATTACATATTGGTACGCACGTTCCAAAACATGGTACACTTCTCCAAAACGGTAAATTTAGTGATCCAAAGCGATCCCAAAAGTTTTTTCCAATATATTTCCCTAAATGTTACCTTAGGAGAAAAAAAATCAAATATATGAACTAAAATCTAAAGGTAGTTAAGTTTTGACAAGATAAAAACATAAAAAATGGGTCATAATTTTCATAGAAATAATTTGCTACATGAAAAAATGTATATATATATATATATATTATTGGATACCTATTAGTTAAAAGAAAACTACTTACATTATTCTTAAGTGTAATATCTATAAGTCTACTTCTATCGTACTATATTTTAGAGCATGTGACATATCACGTTCCCATTCTCCTTCCCCTTCCATGTACTGGAACAATCCACGTTTTAGGTAACATAGGTTTTAGAAATTCTGTGAAGTTGATTGACAGCTAAAAACTGAAAATTGGGTTTTTGGTCAAGGTCATGCAAATGAGCCTCCGACGTGGAGAGGGAGGAAAAGTGAGACAGATCAAGCATAGCAAGGATACCAAAGTATGTCATTGTTTGATCAAGGGTATGAAAATTAGTTTGAGGTTAGGAGTGAAGAAATATGCTTTTAAAATGAAGTAACAGAGTTCTGTTTAATAAAATTTTCTTTTCTCTGATCAAAAAAGGAAAAAAAAATGAAGTATCATGGTTAAGAAAGATTTATTTTGGATTAAAGTGTCACTATTTCTATTTATTTATTTATTATTATTATTTTGGGGTGCGTGTGGGCGTGGCATTTAAAATGAAATGAGAAAAGACAGATGATGAAAACAACAAGGTCCACTGACGGTTCAGAAGGAATCCGGGTTATAAATGAACCTTCTTATTCTGTGCTGCATTTTGTTTACATTTATGCTAAGGCAAACAACAATTGTTAGTCACATGTTAATTATTTTAAATCTTTTCATAAATTTAATATAACTGCAGTTTTAATCTTAAATCATTAATATCCTTGTAAGTCTGAGAAAAAACTGGCAAAAAGTGTTTCTATCAATTCCAAAAAAATAAAATAAAAAATCAAGGCGGCATTGGCCCTATTTGGTAGGGCTTATTTCCAGCTTATTTCATCTTTTAGCTTAATTTAAGTTATTTTGATGTGTTTGGTTCAGCTTAACAATACAGCTTATAGCTTTTTGTAAGTAAAAAATCAACTTATTTTTTGAGTGAGGGAGGAGAAGCTTAATTTATAAGTCAAAAATCAGCTTATGTTCACAGCTATAAGTTATAAGCTGTTAGGTTATAAGTTATAATCACTTTCCCACAGCTCTACCAAACAGAGCCATTGTGACCGGGGGTAATCAGATTATGTCATAGGTGCTTATTTATTTTTTATTTTTTGTGATCACAAGGTGGGGGATGGGGGAGAGCAAGTTGTGACACCTTCAAAATAATACAAACAATCCAACTCATAAGTGAAAAGGATATAATAAAGTTATGGTATTTCCATTCATCAGAGTTTATATTACAAAGGGTATCACATGTTTCATATATTCATAAATGTTCATTCTGAATCTATAGCATGTGATGTGAGTTAATAACAACGAAATAAAGTGCTGTACTGGCCTACATCTTTCCAAGACATTAGCTTGGTTATAACAAAAGAGAATCATAAGCTCTATACATATATAGCCCAAGGTTTGAATAAACATTTGAACACAAAATGACAAAATAGAGCCCCCAACCCCTTAGATCCTTCCAAGTTACGATCTTGGAGGAAGCATGTCTTCAGTACTTGAAAATGGTTTCTCAAGTAGGGTGAACCAAAGCCAAGTAGGAATAGTCTAACACAATATATGAGATTTTAACTAAGGTATAAGTGTCAAATACGTATATTCAATATGTAAGACCAGAACACGTCTCCCTCACATGGTCACATGATATCAACATTTATATTTGCATCAATTCCCATTTATTCATCTCAAACGAGTTCATTTCATTTCAATTCTTAAGCTACGTTTATAATTCTCTGAATAACCCAACTGAAACTACAATTCAATGGTTTTTATTCAACACTTCAAACATATATAGACATATCAACTATGTCATTTTACGGAAATTTCGTCCGTGGGATCGGCACCCATGTATACATAAGATTTCGGGATTTTCACCTTGGACACTCCAGCCAACTTAATTTTTAATGGAGTCTATCCCCTATCTCCTCCCAAAACATGGAGTATATCCCCTTTCTCCTCCCAACATATCATACATATAAAATGTATTTAAAGTCACCGTCATATTCAATGACATTCAATTACACACTTTCAATGTATCGACGCATTGTCATATTCAATGACATAGATAAGTGATTAGTTTTAATTCTCCTAATCCTCATGCAATTTTTACAACAATCATAGCTATCCTCCACCGATAGCCCAATACAGATATTTCTAAACAGATATACAATCTTTATAACGTATAATTTATCAAATTCCCATGGATGAGTGATTAAACAAATCTAACTACACTATTCATTTATACATTCTTCCAATTTCACATTTCTCATCTCTATTCCATTATTTATACATAATAATTATTCGATATATATATTAGGGCAAATTTCTCCTTTTTTTTTTTTAAATATTGACCCAAAGGCCAAAATCAACTATTTTAACACAAGATATCCTCATATCCAAACCCCATAGTCAATTATGTAACATTACATGGAAGCCCCTCTTTCTAGAGCAAGAACCCAAAACCCTAGATTTTCTCCAAACACTCCAAATCTTTCCATGTATACATAACAACAAATAACTATGTTAAAAACCATAATAAAGTGTAGAATATCCCTACCTCAAAGAAAGAAGATGAGCCACGCAAGAAAGAAACTCCAAGAACACCGAAACCCACTTCTATTCGGATCAAAATGTAGATCTTGACGAGTTCTACTTTTTTCTCAAAGGCACTAGGGTGGAAATTCCAATGATTCTAGATGAAATCTAAGAGAGAAGGTAAATTGTAGAGAGAGAGGCTCAAGAACAAGCTTTTTGGATAGTTTTAGAAAGAGAGAGATGAAAAAGTGGTTCAAAATATCATCTTCTCGGACTGTTATACGCACAATCCGCTCGAGCGTGGAAAGCCCCGCTCGAGCGCCGCTCGAGCGTGAAAGTTGGCGCTCGAGCGTAAAATGCACATTTCTAGAAGTTTTGCAAACAAAGGTCCCTGGTCGAGAGTGGGACTGGACGCTCGAGCGTCCAATGCACACTTTCAATATTTTCAGACCTGCAAAAGAAATATTGAAAGTTGACGAATCCCGCTCAAGCGCGAGAATGGCCGCTCGAGCAGAGGAGCAAAATTTGTGAAGCCCGCACGAGCAGACCCTGTCTTGATGAGCTGAGTTGAAGTGCCCCACCATTGGGCTAGCCGTGTTGCTCCACAGATAGATACTTCAAGAAGGTTGATGCCATTTTTCCATCCACATCCAATTTGAAATTTTTTGTTTGGTATCTTGTGGTGGTGAATGGTTGTAATGTCTCATGTAATGCATTCAACAAATGGCTGCCTAGTGCATGAGGCTCTCGCCATTTTGGGGTTTGTGGAGGGTTAGATAGAAAAGAATGAAAAGAATTATTTGACTTCTTCCATGAATGAAGTGGAAACCATGTAAATATAATAGATTTATGATACAATTTAGGAAACGATATAAATAAAGAAACAATACTAAATCAGTGATTGATATAATCACAAATTATATACATAATACTAAAATTAAAAAGATTCTATATACTCTAATTTTTATATTTAAGACTCTCCCTCGAGCTGGTGTGAAGGTATTCAACAATTGCAACTTGCCAACGGAGGATTGGAAGAAGTCGGAAAAAACTCAACGGCTAGTCCAAATAAATGCTACCGAACAAATCTGGTAGTTCACTAAATAAAAGAAGTCAAAAAGTGCTGAATACATCAACACCACACCCTAGAAAGAGAAAAAAAATAGGGACTGAACTGCCCTAGAAGAAATTGACCAGAATCAATATCGGGACAGTTTAAAGGGGTCATCTCGGACCGTTACGAGAATTGACCAGAGTCAATGTCGGGATAGTTTACGGGGTTATGCCGGACCGTTGTAGGAACTAACCGGAATCAATGTCGGGGCAGTTTAAGAGGTCATGTCGAATCGTTGTAGTGACTAACCAGAATCAATATGGGGACAGTTTAAAGGGGTTATGTCGGACCGATGTAGAGAACTGGATGCTAAACCACATAACTTATGACGTGGTGCTGAACGATAATGACAATAGATGCCTGAGTGCACCAGGGGATCGACTTGGGTGGTTCACATGGTGGATAACCGTGCTCACCATGATATAGGTATATAAACCTCCCCCCTCTCCCTCAAACTCAAATAGGTTTGAAGATAGAAACCTATTTGAGGTTGAAGTAGAGGGAAAGACAGAGTGGAGCAGAAGCACAAAAAAAAAAAAAAAAAAAAAGGATTACGAATAAAAAAAAATATGATTGAGATATTTGGGATATGAATAAACCAGTGGATAAAAAAAGAGATCACCATGAAGCGATACTAAAAAGAAAAAATATGGTAGCGAAATAAGTTGAGGTTCGGCGGGCAACCAAGGCAAGTTTGTCTCCCGCCGGTAAGGTGAAGAACACCAAGAGCTTAACTTATAGCTCTGATACCAAAAAGAATGAAAAGAATTATTTGGCTTCTTCCATGAATGAGGTAAAGGTCATGTATATATAATAGATTCATAATACAATTTAAGAAATGATATAAATAAGGAAACAATACTAAATCAGTGATTGACACAATCACAGATTATATACATAATACTAAAAATAAAAAGATTCTATATATTCTAATTTCTATATTCAACAGATGGATGTAGGTAGACTAGCCCCCACACGTATGGAGAGGTTGTTTCTGGTCACAATGGAGCAACCTTACTGTTGTGCTAAAGCTTGCCCTCTTGTGTGATGCATTCAACATCGTGAGATTCTTTAGTCATTAAATACTTTGAAATTTGCATTATTTAACCGGCATAAGAACTTATTTTACAGGGTACTTATTGGTAAGATACCTAGTGGAGTTTACAAATTGTCCAGAGAGGCAATACTTGCAGCAGAGTTGCCTGGAGCATTCACTACACGAACCAATTGGAGGGGTTCATTCCCAAGGGATCTCCTCTGTACATTCTGCCGTCAGCACCGTTTATCTGAACCTGTCTTCTCCAATGTTAATTCCCTGGAATCTTTGCCAGAGTCACCTGGATTGCAAAAGAAGTTGAAGGTTACAGAGTCAGGCAATGCAGAAACAAATGGAGGTGGTAATGCTGTTGGCGACGGTAAATCAGTGGCAGCCAAAGGGACTTTTAAATGTGAAGTCAAAATATTTTCTAAGTGTCAAGATTTGATTATTGAGTGTTCACCAAAAGAGTCTTTTAAGAAACAGAATGATGCCATCCAAAATGCTTCTTTGAAGGTTCTCTCATGGTTAAATAAATATTTTAAGAAACTGGATATGCCTTTGGAGGAGCTTACCTCATCTGGAGATGTTCTTGACATCCAATTTCATCCCCAATTCTTCTTTAAAGAGTTTTCTCTATGCATATCTGTGTATACGTTTTGGCAGAGCAGTGGGGCTGAAGATGGCAGATTACTAGATTTAAATTGTATGAATCAGGTAAATGGTACGGTGGGAGATACAGTGTGTCCTATAACCATCGAAGGTCCAGACTCTGGAGTCTCTCCATCTAATGGATATTTAGTATGTATAATTTATACCATATGTCTGGTTACAGAAGGAGAATATATGAAAGAACTGATTGAAAGTAACGAAGAATTTGAGTTTGAGATGGGGACTGGATCTGTGATTTCCTCCTTTGAAGCAGTTGCGACACAGATGTCTGTGGGTCAGTCTGCAAGGTTTTATATGGACTTGCCCCCTCAAGAGTTGATTTTAGCTTCAGCTCGTGATTCTTCTAGAGTTCTTTCATTATTAACTTCAAGTGAGTTACATACTAAATATTAGCTTCAGCTCCCTCCTACGATGTTGATTTCATGAAGTTGCATTGCATTATGCATCTAGCTGCACCTAGTGTAATAAGAATTCTCCATTCATCTATATGTTAAATTGTGAAGGTTTATTTCTTTATCTGGTTGCTGGAATGTCTTGGCTCCTTGTAAATGGTAGGAAAGTTTGAAAAAACTATCATTTGCTACTTCAGTCATATGGCACCAATGATCTAATAGTAACCTTTTCCTTTCCTTGGGTAGTACCTGTCAGGTTTCACAGTTTCATTTTCAACATTCTGCTCAAAATATGTTGCAAATAATGATTTAAAGGGAAAAGTTATGCCAATATGGCAATTGGAGATGTGAAAAGGAGTTATTTAAAGTATATGCAACTCGCTGCATTTAATGGACTTCTAGAAAGAACAAGTTCTACTCGGAAATGATTATTATAGCAGCCAATGGAACTTCCGAATAATTCTCTTATATTTTGTTCAGCTTGTTTCATGTTGACCCTAGATCCAACTGGCTATGCATTGCACTTGACTATGTACACTTCTTTTTTCTTTTCTTTTTCTTTTTCTTTTCGTTTTATGATTTCCATTTTTTTTGGTTGGCAGGAGGCTGTAGCTTAGAGTGCTCCACAACTCTGTTGCGTGTGACGGAACCCTTGGAGGACAGAATGGAGCAGGCTCTATTCAGTCCCCCTCTATCAAAGCAGCGTGTAGAATATGCAGTGCAGCAGATTAAAGAATCTTGCGCTACTTCTTTGGTTTGTGTTGTATGTTTTGTGATGACTACTTTCATACCTGATATTGAGCTTTAAGATTAATTTCTGTTTTTGTTGCAGGTTGATTTTGGATGTGGCTCTGGAAGTTTACTGGATTCTTTGTTAGAATACCCAACTTCTCTTGAGAAAATTGTTGGTGTTGACATTTCCCGGAAGTCTCTTACCCGTGCTGCAAAGGTTGAAACATTTATAGATACCAAGTTTCAAATTAGCTTCTTTCTTATTGATTTTGACTGATTTAGTTGTCGTATCTGTTATTTCATCGATGAAATTGAAGAAAGATGAACATGTTGCGAATCATATTTATGAATTAATTTGCACTCATCAGATATTGATTTTTGAATTAATTTTCCTAGTATGATTCACTTTTTGTGCTTAACCTCTGGTTACAACTGTCATTCTCTTTTAACAATGCAGATAATCCATTCAAAACTAAGTAGAAGTTCTGATGCTACTGTGCCAAGTGCGGGTCTCAAATCTGCTGTACTGTATTATGGTTCCATCACAGATTTTGATTCTCGGTTGTATGGGTTTGATATTGGCACTTGCTTGGAGGTACTTGACTCTCCTAATCCATGATTTGCCTAGAGATCATGCTTAGTTAATACATGACCGGTTACCTTCTGCTGATTTGTGCATTAAACTTAATATTTTCCATCCATATTCTCTCATTTGATCGGTTTTTTGCATCGGTGGTTACGATGAACAATAGGTGATTGAGCACATGGAGGAAGATCAAGCACATTTATTTGGTGATGTCGTGCTCACTTCTTTCTGTCCAAGGATTCTAATCGTCTCCACGCCAAATTATGAGTACAATGTGATACTCCAGAGATCCGCTCTGCAAAGCCAAGAAGATGATCCAGATGAGAAAACCCAATCACAATCATGTAAGTTCCGAAACCATGACCACAAGTTTGAGTGGACCCGAGAGCAGTTCAGCCGGTGGGCTTCTAACCTCGCCATGAGGCACAACTACAGCGTTGAATTCAGCGGAGTCGGTGGTGCTGTCGACAGGGAACCGGGATTTGCATCACAGATTGCTCTCTTTAGGAGGGAAGGTGAATGCCCTAGAAATGTAGATGTAACCCACAATTATGAAATTGTATGGGACTGGAATAGCACCTAACTGTTCCAAGTTCATGATCTGATTTCTAGAAACTATAGAATTTAATTCGAACTAATTAATTTTTAATGTTCCTTACAGGCAAACTAGATTACTTTTGGGTTTGTAAAAAGGTTTTGGATGTGAACAAAAAGAAGATGAAGTAAAAGTTAATTTTTTTTCCTTTTTGGTTCGATTAGGAAAATGAGAAAGAAAATGAATTATATATTTTTGTCAAAACACATCTCATTTGTGTGTTGGACAAATGAGATGTGTTTTGACAAAAGTCTAAAAAAATTTATTTTGTTTCAATTAATATTGTTTTATAAACAAATTATCTTGATCTCCTAAAATTCTTTTCTTTTTCTATTTTTGGTTGTTGAGTAATAAAATGAAAAAGTTCAAATTCCCAAAATAATAAAATAAAATAAAATAGTGTTTTTAACAGCTGAGTTGTAGTTGTACTCATTATATTTAGGGGTGTTCGCGGATCGGTTTTGTGTGGTTTGCAGTTCGGTTTTGATCCGCCTGCATCTATGCGGTTTGGAAAAAAGTCAACCCGCAATCGCTCGCAGTGCGGTTTGCGGTTTGTGCGGATAGGGTTAAATTTTGTTAAATTTCGTTACTACCAGTTACGAATAAAAAAGTTGTGAGAAAGAATGCAAGTTGAATAAACATAAAAAAAAAATTAGTGAAATATCATTTCTATATCAAAATGTGAGCTAATGCAAGCTTCTCGTAAGGCTTGGGGCATTGTTCTACAGACTACATCAATTATCAATTGGTATTGTCTATAAAAAAAAATTAAAAAATTATTTAATAGGTCCGACCTTTAATTGTAGAGACACACATAATCACTGTATTTCTTAATTTCCAGATTAAATGGATGTGTTCTTCAATTATTTGGTAGATACGGTTTACGTATATATCAGATCTTTCTAATAACTTTTTCAAAAATTACTATTTATATAAACAAACACATAATCGTATAATATGTTTTTTTTTTATTTCAAATAACTTCTTAAAAAATTATTATCTATATAAACAAACCACGTAATCGTATAATATATATATATATATATATATATGTGTATTTTTAATTAGAAGAAAGCAAACAAAAAAATGTTAGGAGTAAATTAAAGGCTCTTGAAAGACCAACGCATGAAAGAAAGACGAAATCTCCTCAATCCAAGTTCGAAGGTCAACTTATGTATATGCCGCTCAAACCAAATATGTTGAACCTAACTTACCAGATGTTTTTATCGACATATTAATTCAAAAATAATAATTTTGATGTATATACTAATCTCAAATTTACCAACACATGATGATGTACAAAACCATTCAAATAATTTCCCAAATCTATTTGAGATTGAGAGGCCATCATATGTCAAAATCAGAGGAAATCTAGGGAGTGTTTGGGAACAAAAATTGTTGGTCAGTTTTGGGACATTACGTACCCAGGTCAATCATAAAATCTTATGTTCCCTTATATTTTTTAATCATTCAACACAAAATAATAAATTCTATCTTTTTTCACCAATCATAATGCATGTGGTGAGTCATGTGACGTTGCTCCTGAATCAACCAATAATTTCTCATTTGAAAAGCTACATTTTGACTAAGATAGTTGAAAAAATCAAAATATCAAATCACATCACTTCTGAGTTTAAAAAGAAAAGAATCACATCACTTATTTCTAATTTTTTACAAACTTTTTCAAAAAAAAATAAAAGAAATTAATTAAAATGCAGTAAATTTGCAAACAAAAAATATTATGAATTCTAAATAATTTATTAATTTTTTTTACCAAATCTCTCGTATAAATATGCAACTCACACAAACTCATGTGCGTAAATCCAGCATTCGTGTAAAAAATTTAATAAAAAAATTAATAAATTATTTAAAATCCCAAACACAACTTTTTGCCAACCACGTCGTAAAAGGGAGAGATGCAGTGAGCATAGACCTTGAAAAACAGTTGATTTTTTTTTAAGACAAACTTGCACGTGACAACTCATGCATCACTCGATTCCGAACGGATACTTATAATAACGGCTAGTTATCTCGTTTCCTTTCCTTTCCTCCTAGCGTTTTCCATTCATCACACAGAGCTCTCTCTCTCTCTCTCTGTCTCTCTCTATGTGAGAAGAATTTTCCATTGAAAGAAAGTGGTTTTCGAACCACTGAAAGTACTTTCTTACTCAATCAAGAAAAGGGTCCAAAGCCTTTGTACCCAACAACTCATATTCAAGATTGTTCCAAGAAAGTAAAGCGTCTTAAATGTGGACTACTGACAAGAATTTTCCGGCCAGGGGGTTCTCGACTCCGCCGCCGCATACCGGGAAGTCAAGGCGGTGGTCTCCGGGAACTCCGGTGAGGCCTTTATCGGAGAAGAAGGTGTGGAATTCGACTCGGGCTAAAGCTGATCTCTTCCATGTCATTCACAAAGTCCCCTCCGGTGACTCTCCCTATGTCAGGGCTAAACATGTTCAGGTCAGAGTCTTTTCAGAAATGGGTTTGAATTGAATCGTGTGATTTTGTTGATATTGGGTGTTTTTGTTTTCCAATAATTTTGCATTTTCTTTCTTACTCTGTTTCTTCTCTGCTTTTTCTTTTTTTAAATCTTTGGATCATGAATGTAATTTATCCATATGGTGTTCAATGTTTAATAATCTTTTGTGGGTGTTTGTTATCTTTTGTGAAAATTCAATCTAACCAAATTGGTTTTTTCATGGAATCATTTTCCTATTGGGTGTTTGTTTTCCGAGAATTGCCACTTTCTTTCTTACTCTGTTTCTCTGCTTCTCATTTTTGTTTTCTCTTCATCTGTATGAGGTTCGTTGTTTAATAATCTTTTGGGTCTTTTCCATTTTTTATGAAAATTGAAGCTCATCCAATTGGTCTTTTCATGGAATTCTTTTCCAGTAGAACTTTATTTTCTTGAACCTTTTAATTACTAATTTGAAAAAATGTAGTGTTTTCTGAGATAGTATGCTAACATTGTATTCATAGGTCTGACCATCTAGAGTTTTCCTGATAAGCATTGACAGAAATCATTTTTCTCCGGCATATTCTTGATTTATTTTGTCTTTGCTTTGATTTGACTTGATGCTTGTGAATAGTTGAGATTTATTGTGAAAAAAAAATAAATATGTTCTCTCTGATTACAGACCATCTACTTAAAAATTCACGGTAAAAGATTGAGTGAATAGAATACATCATTTTGTTCAATATATCTCACTGCAGGTTAACCCCTTTTTTTGGGTAAAATGAGTTGAAAAATTTTCTAGTCAATATTGCTTTAGTTCTTTTATTTCTGGTCAAAGATGGAGTGAAAGAAGTCATTTTCCATATTGGTCTTGTTGGTGAATTTCAGAAAAAACACTAGAATAAAATGTATTAAAATTATAATAAATGTGAAATTTCTGGAACAAACAATCTAATTTGCATGTGTATATATGTGGTTTTGAACTGTTCTCTGGAATCTTGGATAACTTAAAAAACGCTCTGAACTGTTTTCTGGAATCTTGCCCGCTATTTGGTCATCAGTAGTCCAATGATTTCATCATTATTCATTCACTAATCACCGCATAGTGTATATGTGGTTTTGACTTATGTTCCTTAATCTTTCCCGCTATTTTGTCAGTGTTTAAGTGATTTCATCATTATTTATTTCACTAATCACCATGTTTACGTGTGGTTTTGACTTGTGTTCTTCAATCTTGCCCGCTATTTAATCAGTAGTTGAGTGATTTCATCATAATTCATTCACTGATCACCATGTCTATGTATGCGTGGTTTTGATTGACAGCTGATAGAAAAGGATCCAAGCAAGGCCATTTCCCTCTTCTGGGCTGCAATAAATTCTGGTGATCGAGTTGATAGTGCCTTGAAAGACATGGCAGTTGCAATGAAACAACTGAATCGATCTGATGAGGCAATTGAGGCCATTAAATCTTTTCGCCATCTATGCCCCCTTGAATCTCAGGAATCTCTTGACAACGTGCTAGTTGAACTCTACAAGGTATGCACAATCCTTCGAACCTGACCTTGTCTATCACCATAGATATAGTTGTTGATCTGATGTGAAATTTGTTGGTAACAATTGAGAGAATTCGGAAATGCGACTTTTGTATATGGGTGGTTTTCATGTGATTTCATAGCATTTGGAAAAGTCTTTTTTAGTTTTTCATGGCATTGAATAGTTGTGTTTGGATTTAATGGATCGGAAATCTTTCAAGGACCTAGTTCAAATTTAGATTTGACAGTTTAGAGACGGATTTCAAGTCTCATGATGAATTCAAAATACCATTTTAGTAGTTTCTTGATTTCATGCTCAAGGGTTTTAGTTCCACAATGATCCTAATAAAAAACTTTTCTTCTTTCTCTATTTTCTCTTTCCCATTACGTGTAATAGTTATAGTTTGACATCTTGAATACTCTTTTTAATTGGTGATGAAAACAAATCTGAGTATACATTTCCATGCTATTTCAGAGATCTGGTAGGATTGAAGAACAGATTGAAATGCTTCAACATAAAGTGAAGACTATTGAAGAAGGCATGGCATTTGGGGGGAAGAGAACAAAAGCTGCTAGATCTCAAGGGAAGAAGATTCAAATCACCATTGATCAAGAGTATTCAAGGTTGTTATATTGCTTATATTCTCTTTTTAAATGCCCATTTCTTATTTCTAGCATATGATTCAAATAAAAATCTGCTTATATTCATCGGACTTTAAATGATTCAGGTTATTGGGGAACTTGGCCTGGGCATACTTGCAGCAGAATAATTTCAAATCCGCAGAAGAGCTTTATAGGTATGTTTATCATGCATTACTTGTATTTAAAAAAAAAAGAAAATGAAAGAAAGAAAGGTTTATGTTCTTCATGCAATGTGAGATTATCTATGGAACATGACATTTTTTCACATAAAAATGTTTTCATGCAGGAAAGCACTATCTCTTGAGTCAGACAAGAACAAGCAGTGCAACCTGGCAATCTGCTTGATGCATTTGAACAGGACGACAGAAGCTAAGATTCTGCTTCAATCCATACGACCATCACTTATAGATGGACAACTTGATGAATCATATGCCAGATCCTTTGAGCGTGCTACTCAGATGCTGACAGAAATTGAATCAAGGGAAGCACCGCTATTGAAGAAAGGATCATACAGCGAGAACTGTTCAAACATTTCATTCGCTGATACATTGAAGAAAGGATCACACAACGAAAACCCATATGAAAGAACAGCTGAGTTCGGCAGCAAAAGGACTGGTGGAATAGAAATAGGTTCCTCCTACAAGAAAACATATGGTTCTCCATTTCTTCCTGCTAGAGGAATCCCAAAAGTTCCATTTACACAACCAAGAAGGGCATTTTGGGGAGATCAGAGAAGGGATTTCCTGGGAGATGATGCAGTTGGTGGTTTTAACCGTAAATTATCATTTGAGCAACCTATTATGAGGCATGGAAATTTTGAAATGTCAAATGCAACTTCGCAAAAATCAGAAAGTGGCTCACCATGTTTTAGTGGAGATTGGAAAAAGAGGTCATGGCGTGATCTTGATGAAGTGAACCGTGAATCTTCTCTACAACACATTGAAGATGATGTGAAGCTGACTGAGGAACTCCAAAGCCAATGCAATTCTGTTGCAGGAAATCTAGAACACTCCCAGGATTTTTCAATATGTAAAAGTACGAAGACTTGGGCAGACATGGTTGAAGAAGATGAACAAGAGTTGTTAAGTGGAATAAACCATTGTCAGGAATGGAACAGTGGAGAAGAAGGATTCAACGATGAGAATATGAATTCCTCCAATATAATTTATCATCAGACTCTCACTCCATTCGATCAGATAGAGAAACTCAGCGAAAATATTGAATCTTTTGATTTAAAAGACGGGTATCTTACTCAACCTGAAACTGCTGATTCATCTTCATCAATGAACCAAACAGTGAGGCGGTCTTTGTGCTTTGATCAGCAGCAGAAGACAGATAGAACAGACAATTACTGTTCATCAACGTGGCCAAAGAAGGTCTTGAACTTTGAAGGTCACGGCTCTTTCCTGGAAAACGAAAGGGAATTCACTTCTGGAAATGGTATAAAATTATTGAGGAGAAACAGGTTGAAGGTGTTCAGGGACATAACTCTTTCTTCTGAAAGTCCACGGCTTTGAATTGGATTCTCATATCAAACAAGAATTGTCTCTTACCACTAATGATCACATAGTTCACGGATTTTGATTTGTTTTAAATAAGCGGTGCTGGTGGATGGTCCTTTCTTGATTTACTTACACTTTGGTGCTTGCTTTTGTGTTCTTTGTGTAAATTTGTGTATTTGGGTACATAGATACTGTAATGAAGATTGTTATTGAATTCTATTAGTATGAAATTTCACACTATCTTGGATGCTCCAAATTGCAGCTTGAAGTTTGTATGTTGGTATTGCAGCTTGAAGTTTGTATGTTGGTTTGGGTATTAACAGATATTGACAACTTTGAGAGAGTGAGAGCAAGAATGGACCCAGAGGGGGGCAAGAGATCGTAATATTAGCTACAATTATTTATACAACATAGAGCCTTGCCCTTGCTACGTTTTTCTCTTTTAGAAAAATTTTGCTTGCTATCACTCTTTATATATGAAACATTGGATCAAAATATAATTTAAAAAAAAAAAGACAAAAATAATAAAAAAAATTCTTTGTTATAACTATTGTTAATTACAAGTCCAAGTTTTTAAAGAATCGAATAAGGTGTTAGCTAATTACTTAATTTGTTTATAGAGAAAGACATTGTATAAAATTTTAATATCGATTCTATCATAAACATTTTTAATGACACAAACTAATATTGAACGTAATAATTCAAGATGTCTCACTTTAATATATAGATTGTTTTATAGTTTTTATTTTTTGTAACTGAATATATAGATACAAAAAAATGTTATTTATATATATTTTCATCTTATTTTTACTTTTTAAACCAATAGAAATTAATACTATAATTCATACTTTCTTTTTAAAAAATTTGTTAGTATATATATGTTCGTCCCTTTATATAAAAATCCTAAGTGCGTCCCTAAGTGAGAGCGAGATTCTTTTCATTTTGATCCTATTGAAATCATATTTTTTTGTGTGTCTAAGGCCTCTTTTGGGAACATACTATTTAAATAATTTTTTGACTTTTTACGAAAAAAATATGCAGAAAAACAGAAAGAATGATGTGATAACTTATAGTGACTTTTTGATTTTTTAGATAAAATATATAGTTGACAAACGAGATCATATGATTTAAAACATTTCAATTACAAAGTCGATGGGTATAATTACTAGTCATTATGCAAATTAATTGAAGTTATTTAAACAAAAAGAAATGCAGAAATATAAAACAATCAACTACGTACAGAAATTTATGTGGACACCTTAATTTGAGAGAAAAACTACGAATAACAACACATCACAAGGAATTAAATCAGATAGAAGACTCACTAAAATCTAGACACACAAATCCAGCCTACTCAACACCCATAGCGATTTTATAGTCCAATTTGCATCCACATCTGTCCAATCTTGGTTGTATCTATCATAGGTCTCCACTAGTTACATAAACATGATTTTCACTACACCAAGATTGATCAATGCGTGAACAACACTAAATTCTATGTATCTTAGACCTAGCAATTTTCTGTCAAGAATACAAGGCAGAGAAATCTAAATTTATGATGCATACTCAAGTTCTTCTAATGCACAATTGATGGTTTAAATTGAGCAAAATTACAAAATTAGAGTTTTATTTATTTATTGGAGGGGTTAAAGGAGGAGCCAAAACCAATAAACAACAAAAGTTAACTACAAGAGGGATCAAGGAAACAAGATTCTTGTCTATCTTTCTCAATCAATTTAGACAAAGCTAACAGGACTGAAATAATAAATTCTCGTTGAATAGAGCGATAAATGGCATTCTTTATAAGAAAATTTGCACACTTATTTGCCTCGCACTAATATTTGGAGTAGATGATAAAAAGTGATTTTTTTTTGGCTTTTAACAAAGTTTTTTTTGACTTTTTAGACAAATGATTTTGGAAGTTAGTATAAAATTATTTTTGATTTTTTTGATTAATATTTATTTATGCTGTCAAATCATAATAAAATGATCAAATTATCCTCATTCTATTTAAAATATTTACAACTTCACTCATGTAACACATTTTGACCCATGAAGGGTAGAATTGTAATTTCACCAGTGGCTGAAAACCAATTTTCCAAATTCTTTTAAATACAAAAAAGTCAACTTTTAATTTTTGTTACAAACCTAAAAAAATGACTAAAAATTAAACACTCCTGAATAATGTGAAATTTACGAAGCTAATTCCGAGCTATCGGCCTTGTTTGGTTTGTGTATCTACAAATAAGTTTTCAAAAGTAATCAAACCAATCAAATTTTTCTAAAATTTTTTTTCAAAACTTGTTTGGTTTGTAAGTTTTTCAAACAAATCTCTCTCTCATACACATCAAATCAATCATTTTTTCCAAAACTCTCTCTCAAAATAATTTTCCAAAACATATTTTGAAAAAAATCAAACCAAACAACTTTTTATACTTTTATCTCTAAAACTCATCTCCTAAACTCAAACCAAACATACCCATCATATCTCTGATAGCCTGACAAAGGATGAAATATGAGTTCACCGTACATGATTTGTGATTTGTTATTGAGGTCAAATCTTAAGCTCGGTTTGGTTGCATTTTTTAAAATGCAATTCTATTATATCATTCAGTCGTGATAGAGGCCTCGAATTCGAGGCCTCGAATTTGGCTCGAATCCTAGCAGCCCCCAAAACGATGTCGTTTTGGGGGTTTTTTTATTTTGTTTTTTTTTTTTTTTTTTTCTTTTCTTCTTCTCGTTTGAACAGAACAGAGGAGAGGGGAGGGGAAGGGAAGAAGAGAGAGAGGAGGAGGGGAGGGGAAGAAGAGAGAGAGGAAGGGAGAAGAAGAGGGAGCTACCTGGTGGGCGGACTGAGGGGGCCATAATCACCGGAGGAAGAAGCGAGGAGGAGGAGGGGGAGGAGCGGAGGCGGGCCAAGAGGCGGAGGCGGGAGGCGTACGGTCGGATGGCTGGAGGTTGCTGCGACGAGCTGGTTCGGGCGGATGATCGGGTACGGCGTGCGAGCTCGACGAGACTGCGACGGCGAGTCTTCGGGCGAATCCGGACCCCCTCCTTCCCCTTACATCTCTCTCTTCTTCCGCTCCTCCCTCTGGTCTGGACGAGACAGAAGAAGAAAAAAAAAAAAGATTTCGACGGCAAATTCGAGCCGCAATTCGAGGCTGATCTTAATCTTATCATTTGTGCTTTATGTTTGTTTAAGAGTTTCCAATCATAATTTTATACTCACTTTTAAAATATTTGTCGAGACAGGGACAATTTATTTAATCGATCGTTCCACTGAATACGTTCAGTTCAATTGACAGTGCATATATATTAATATATATATATATAATAATTTTACAATTACATTAATTAATTTTTTTATATTTTCAAAAAGTATATTTTTTCAAAATTTTAATTTTTTTTTATATATTTTAATAGAATTTTTAATTATATATTTGATTATAAATTATAAAATTTTGTATCACATATCATACGCGACATTAAAAATCTCCCAATCAATTCAAAATTATTGTCAAAACTTTTTATGATAGTCAAAAACTTTACCATTATGAACTCCGCCACGCCCTTGTCTTCTTCCACCCAAATTAAAAACCTAGTGTCAATACCTCCGCCGCGGCGCCACCGTTATTCTCTTAACTTCCACCACTCCTCCGCCGCTTCATGGGTATTTCTTCTTTTTCTCTATTTTATATTTTTTACACATCCTCAAGCACACATAATAGCACTCATAGATTGTGTGTATCAGTGTTGTTGAGTAATTCTAACCCAGAAAGAAAAGAAGCTTAATTTGTTTTAAAATTCAAACCCAGAAAGAAAAAAAAATCTAAATTTATTGTTTTTTGTTGTTGCAGGATCAAGTCATGAGAGTATAAGCTGCCCAATGAAGTCATATAGATTATCAGAACTTACTAAGGATGAGCTCAGTGGCCTCAAGGCTCGTCCTCGTATTGATTTTTCCTCTATTTTCACTACAGTGAGTCCTTCACTTCTCTCTCTATCTTTTGGGTAATGCTATGCAAACTATAAAATTTTATAAACGTTTCTTACAATCTGTTTGGATGGAGTGATTTGATGAGAAATGATGAGAAAAAAGAAGTCTTTCTCATGTTTGGTGTACACATTAGCTAAGAAATGGTGAGAAAGGGAACCCTCTTATAATGCCACTTTTCATTTTAAACTAAAAATGGTGAGAGATTTGGTGAGAAATCAAACTGAATTGTTGCATTTTTTGTTATGTATATATATACACAAAGATTTCCCATAAAAGAAGGAAGGAAAGAAATTTTTTTTTTTCCACCCATATCCCTATTTCATATGCTTTGCTTTCTTACACATTCAAATATGTAGTGAAAAAACATAAAAATTTCTTTCTTTTCTCACCACATATAACAAACGAACTGTTACTCACTGATGCGTCGGTAATTTTATTATTGAATTGGGTCTTATTTCAGATTCCAAAGTTCTATTATTGTATGCCACATCTGTTAGTATGAAAAGTTTGTAAAATTTGTTAATTTGTATAGCATTTTCCTTTCTTTTTGGTTAATCTTTGATCATATTTAGTTGACAATTGTTGGATTGCGGCATTGATGTTTGTATCAGGTTCAGCCCATTGTTGATGATGTCCGCCATAGAGGCGATGCTGCTGTTAAAGAGTTGGTGCTTCTTTGATATATTAATTATTCTTGTATATTTTGTTTCCTCTTTGTTGTGTCTCAACTCATTAGAATTGAAATATTATTGTTCTCAACTACCAGCTCATGTCGTCGATAGTTTAGACTGAGATGGTGGATGTGTTTTTTTTTGCAGTTACACTTCACGGTTTGACAAAGTTGAACTAGACAAAATAGTTGAAAATGTTGATGACCTTCCAGATCCAGAGGTACAAATTATCCAAACTTGGAAAGTACTTTTGGATAAATTTCTAGATATACTTGTTTAGTATAAGAAATTGCAGTTTGGACCTTAGCTTATATTATTCCCATTTGTTCAAATGAAATAGCTGTTGGATTCATTGGCAAGTTGCAACTTACATTGGCTCGACACATCCCTAAATTTTCTTTGTTTCAGCTTGATGCAGCGGTTAGAGAAGCATTTGATGTGGCATACAACAATATATATGCATTTCATGCTGCTCAAAAGTCAACTGAGAAAAGTGTTGAGAACATGAAAGTAAGCAATACAAAATTGCATTTAAAAAAAAAAAATCCCACATGATGTGTGTATATTTTATTCTCTTAGGGTGTCAGATGCAAGCGGGTAGCAAGGAGCATTGCTTCTGTTGGCCTTTATGTTCCCGGAGGAACTGCTGTGTTACCTTCTACAGCTCTAATGCTTTCAGTTGTATGCTAATTGTACTGGTTCAATTGCATTGCTATTCATCTTATTTTTGCTCTTAATATATTGGTGATCACATTTGTTGAGATTGTTTATTTGTGCACCAGCCCGCACAGATTGCTGGGTGTAAAACTGTTGTTCTTGCAACTCCCCCTACTCAGGATGGTGGTATATGCAAGGTACTTGTTCACACCTCGATATCATTATCAGGGGCAGGAATTTAAGTATAACCCCATTACATATTAGGATTTTGGATTTTTGATACTGTTATTCATTAATATATTGGTTCACATTGTATGATATTGGCCGATATTCATATTGCCAATACCAATACATATCCCAATATTGTTATTTAAAACCACGATCAAGGGTTAATGAAAGATTTTTTGCAGGAGGTACTTTATTGTGCCAAGAAAGCTGGTGTCACTCACATTCTTAAAGCTGGAGGAGCACAGGTTGAAGAGCATTAAATATTGGACAATTTGATGTTATGGATTTGAGTCTATGCTTTTACTCACATCTCATATGTTAGAACTCGTAATTTTGTTTTCCAACTATTCTGACTATTCTTTAACCATTGCAGGCTATTTCTGCCATGGCTTGGGGGACTGCATCTTGCCCTAAGGTAATAGTTTCCTCTTAGTATCATATGTATATGACAAGATTAATTCTTTTTGTTGGCCCTTGTATTTGTGCTTGTGTGTCCCAACTTTAGTATATTATGCTTTAGTGGATAAGCAAGTTTGCATTTTCATGGAACCTGAAATTCTAAGTACCTATGGAATTGAACTTGAACTAGACCAATTTGACAAACCAATCCCAATTTAAAAATTAGCAAGTGATAAATTGATCTCTTAAATGTCACTCAATTAATCAATCAAGCGATCAATTGAGCAATTATTACATATTTGATGTGGAAAAATGTTGTTACCATTAAGTTTTACATGTGTAACGGATTCTTCTTCTCAAGTGATGTACCCCAATTTGTGAAGCCAAGATGGGAAATTCATGCACAAGCTCCCATATTGGTATAACCATGTTGGTTCACTTTTCATATCCACAACTGCAGATATTCCGACTGTTATCAGACATGTGTCCTGCATTGCGATGCATATAATTGAAATGGTTAATGGTTTGAAAACAAGTAGTATAGAAATCCTTATTGAATTTGAGTCTGATTAAAATCTTAACCTTCTGTACTTATTCTGGGAAGTTTGGTTTATGGCTTTTTGGGCTAAAATAGCACTAAAAGACAAAATAGGCTAAAATAGCCAATAAGACAAAATGTTACATCAAATCCATAATCATTTCACTTTTTCTCTCACAAACATCACATCCAACTACAAAAAAATCCACCCTCTTTCCAAACACAACTAATTTAGTCTACTAAAATAGCCAAAAATTATAATAGCCAACTTCCCAAACACCCACTATATATTAAAACCAAGTCTTGGATGGACATCATATGATGATTTTTCTCACAAGTTTAAGGCAGTGGAGCAAAAACAAAAATGAACTACTTCATAAGTTTTATTTTTCTAAAATATATATATATATATATTTCCCCATATGATGTCAATTTAGATCTCTGTTTCAAGTGTATTAGTGGTAATTTGCAGGTTGAGAAGATTTTTGGTCCTGGCAATCAGTATGTCACAGCTGCAAAAATGATTCTCCAGGTATACTTTTTCTTTTCATTGATTCCTAGAACTTGTTTGTATACTTCTGTAGAACTGCACCTTCATAGGAGTAGTAAAGAACTTCCTGGACAGGCTTCTTGTCATTGTTTGACTCAGTTTTCTCTTTATAATTTATTCTCTCAGAACAGCGAAGCTATGGTTTCAATTGACATGCCTGCAGGACCGTCAGAAGTTCTCGTCATTGCTGATAAGCATGCCAATCCTGTTTATGTTGCTGCTGATTTGCTCTCACAGGTGTTTGCTCAATTTGATATGCTTCATATTTCTATTGGACAGCTTTTGTATAGGCTCCTGAAATTTCATCTTTTCTTAATGTCAAGATTATTATAAAAATGCGTTCAATTGGGTGTGCAAAAAACTTTGGCCAGTTCACTTGCTTGATGAGGTTAAAGATTTAGGATATCGTTTACAAGTTCATCTAGTTCTTGATGAGCTCTTGCTTTGATGGTTGAGTGTTGGTCTTGTCATGTCCCTTTGTCTATTTGAAACGTTTGAGATCTAGTCATTGGTTCCCTCTAATATATTTTAGAAGTCTACTTGTATTTAAAAGTTCACGATAAGCTCTTGAACCTCATTTATAATTAAACTAATGTTGATCTTCTCTTCCCAAAGTGATCTTGTAAACGATACTTGTGCTTGTCTTGTTAAACACAATTATTAAACATATGTTAATCTTCCACTTTTTGTACTGTTCAAACCTTGATCTTTTGTTAATACTTGTGCTTGTCTTGTCCCAACTTTTCAACTGATATAAAACTGACAAATTTGGTTCCTGCTCTCAATATCTATTCTAAACTTGATTCCTGTGTAATATCTGTGCTAACATTTCCTCCCTGTGCTTTACTATATTTTGCTATGCTGATCTCTTTGTTTGATTCCTGTTTAATTTTCAGGCTGAGCATGGCCCTGACAGTCAGGTTGTTCTCGTAATTGTTGGGGATGGTGTTGATCTAAGGGCCATCGAGGAGGAGCTTGAAAAGCAGTGCCAAAGCCTTCCACGAGGAGAGTATGCTTCAAAAGCACTGAGCCACAGTTTCACTGTGATTGCTCGTGGTATGGTTGAGGTTAGTCTTCTTTCTCTTCGTTGGATAAACAACTCTTCACAGCTTCATGCCCACGTGACATAATAACACATTCATGTTTACAATGTACCCGTTCTGTACGGATTGTATGTAATTACACATTTCTTGAGAGGTTGGCAAGCTCTTTGAACCAAATAAGTGACAGAACCAATCAAGTTTTGGCAAATATATTTAGCTTGCTTTTCTGGGGCTAAAATCTGTTGACCCCCAAATGAGATGTATGCGATATGGACATTTATTTACTTCAAAAATGGTGGGTATTGTGATTGGAGGGAATCCTCTTGACTTTGGGTTAATTCGGTTATAGCTGTGTCGTTGCTGCCTATAATAGCCTACTTTGTTTTTTTCTTAGTCATGTATATATATAGTGATTGAGAAAAGAAGTGTTTTCTAGCTATGAAATGATGTATCAAAAGCCAATAATGGACTAATTACCCCTGTAATGTCTTTTAAATAGAAATTTTAAATCGGACATTTGTCCCATAAGAAAGGTGGACCCTGCCGATGTCACCCTATTTTAGGAGTTGTTCACATTCTTCTACAAAAATTAATTTATTATTTCTTCAATGTATGTTTGCATCAAGTATTAAATTAGTCTATGTTTGGATGGCATGAATTATAGATATGGAATGGGAATCCCATTACTTGTAATAAGATTCTTGCATTTATGTCATTCAAATGCTTGGATTAGTAAAAATCATATATGAAAAAAAAAAACAAATTTGGGCCCACCTTTTTTTTATAAATATTCTTGAATAGTTTGGAAATGTGAGATTCTCATGGGTTGTGGGAATGAGATTCCCACCATGTGGGGCAATCTCGTTTGCTTTGTTTTAGGTAATCCGAATGACATTCCATGCCTTGGATGCACCAAATGGCAAAATGTAGGAGACATGAAATCAAATTCCCATTCCACGTTTCCATTCTCACTACCGAAATTCTTACACTCCGATGCTGCACTTGTGATCTGTTGCATATTTGTTTATAAAAAATGTTTCTTTTTTATATTATTTTTCAGTTTATATCTCTGTTTCTTATTTCTTTTATCGAAGGAAAAAAATATAATTTTTTTTTTTATTGCTTTTTGAATGTAATCTTCATTATTGGGACTTTCAGGCTGTCTCCTTTTCAAACTTATATGCACCCGAACATCTGATTATCAATGTACCAATTCAACGATTTTTTGCATAAATGAAATATATAAGAAAAGTCTTACCAATTCAACGATTTTTTGCATAAATGAAATATATAAGAAAAGTCTTACCAATTCAACGATTTTTTGCATAAATGAAATATATAAGAAAAGTCTTACCAATTCAACGATTTTTTGCATAAATGAAATATATAAGAAAAGTCTTATCAATTCAACGATTTAGATTATTAAAATGGAACACATGGTGAGCCCAACAAATTGAAATTAAGAGGAAACTAATCCAAAAATAATACTCATATATGGTAATAATATTACAGAAACTCAAGTATGTATTCTTAACACAAGTACAATACAACATTGTTTTTGGAGTACAACTCTGCTTCTTTCTGCCACACCCACCCAGTATCTGTTGTTTTAAAAGCTTCATAAAACACTCTTCTTCTTCTTCGTCTTCTTCTTCTTCTCTCTCTCTCTCTCTCTCTGTGTAAATAACAAGAAACCCTAGCAACATCTATGGCTGCCAACAAGTTTGCAACCATGTTGCACAGAAACACCCACAAAATCACTGTAATCCTAGTCTATGCAGTCCTTGAGTGGATTCTCATCTTCCTCCTCCTCTTGAACCCACTCTTTTCTTTTCTGATTTCAAAGTTTGCTCACTACTTTGGACTCAAACCACCCTGCCTTTGGTGTTCAAGAGTTGATCACATGTTGGACCCAAACACTAGTAAAAGAAATTCCTACAGAAATCTTGTCTGTGAAGCACATGCCACTGAGATTTCCAAGTTGGGTTACTGTCCCAATCACAAGAAACTGGCTGATCATCCCCAAAACCTGTGCAAGGATTGCTTATCCACGCACCCAAAACACGCCGAGAATTCCATTGAAATCTCAAGAAGGATTGGCTTCTTCACATGGGTTAGTGAGAACAGACTTGAAAATGGTGACAAGATCAATTCCAAATGTTCATGCTGTGATCAGAGCTTGAGCAATAGCAAATGGTGTAGTCAATCCAACGGCCCAGATTCTCCTCGCCAGTCACATGCTTGAAGCTTCTCTTATGGGGTTCTTGCTATTCCTCTTGCTGATGATAGATAGACTACACCACTACATAAGATCACTTTAAACCCTCTCTTTTTCCTTTCTTTTTATTTTAATATTCACATCCACTACATTTTGTCTTTCAGTGACAGTTGCACAATCTCTCTCTCTCTTATCATACACAGATAAACACATTGTTTTTATTATCACTTCCTCTCACTCTCTCATAAAATAATACTCCACCTCTCATGAACCCGACAGACCCAGACTCAAAATCAATTATTTTTATTTATTTTTTTTTTCAAATCACTTTTAATCCTTTTTAAATACCCACTCTCCAATAATATATCTTTTGCAGGGCACTAACCCCAACTTTATTTTGAAACAATCACACTGATGTTTTTCATATAATCCATCTACAAATATTTTTTATATATTTTTTTTTATCCCTTGTTTTCTTTCATTTTATTTTTATTCTTAAACAAAACACTACCAAAAAAAAAAAAAAAAAAAAAAAAAAAAAAAAAAAAAAAAAAAAAAAAAAAAAAAAAAAAACACAAAACAAAAACAAAACACACCAAACAACCACATCCACAGGCGGGATTTTTCTTCTCTACTCTGCCGCCGGTCTCTTTTTCTTGCCTCCATCCTGGACGGCCCTTGACGGTGCTGCCTCCGTGTTTCCCACGCCACCGAGCACGTTCACTCCACCCTGCTCCTCCACTACAGCATATGGTGGACCTCCAAATCGGAACATCACGGTAGCCTTCCGCTTCAGCTCCTTGTTTTCCGCCTTCAGCACACTTATCTCTGCTCGCGCATCCTTATACATGCGCTGGAGCAGAGCCAATTGGCCGTTTAAATGCTGCACCTCATTTGTCCTACTCTGCAGCCGGTGCGACAAGTTTGTGACTGCCGTCATCGTCTCCACACAGGACTTCAAAGTATACTGATTGGCTTCAATGTCAGTTTGCACTGCCATTTTTTGCTCCACCGACCGCATAGGAAAGTTCAACGGAGCAAACCCTGGGGCGCTTGGTTGAGGTTCACTGGCCCCCGCACCAGTTATCTCTCTTGTTGACTCGTTAAGGTCTGGAAAGAGAGTGAGCAGACCACGGGAAGACGAAGCCATTTTCTGGACAACAGAGTGTTACAGAGTGTCTCTCTCAGAAATCTCTCTCAGAAAACAAAGTGTTACAGAGTATCTCTCTCAAAAATCTCTCTCAGAAAACGAAGATTTTTTCAGAGTTTTTCTAGCAGTTTTTTGTCTCTGCTTCCAAGCCTCAGCCTCCGCTTCGGTTTATAAAGACCATGACAAAGAGGCCGACACGCGTTCTGTCGATCACATGCATCGCCGCGTGTCTGGCGCACCTTTTGATGGCACGCCTTTTTATGGATTGGGCACGCCTTTTGATTTAATTTTTAATTCCATTAAATTACAGGTATGCTGATATTTATACCTCAAGGGTCTCAAATTTTCTTCATTATACACCCTTCATGTATTTCCGTTCACAGGAGCAGGTATTCAAGTATATATGGTTTTCTTGATTATGTTTTCACATTGATTTTCCTTGTACAGTGCCGTTGCATTATTAATCTAGAACTGAGCCCAACATATGCTGGAGATGATGTAACAAAGTTTCTTTCTTGGATGTGTATCTTGGTAAATGCATGCAATGGTTTTTATCTCTGTTGTATTGTATTTGATTTATTCGCTTAAACACTTTTAACATGGCCTCTTTATTAGTAAAATCATTAGTCCACCTTGTACATGTCCAAACCTTCCTAGATAACTTGGTCTCATATAATTCTCAATTGACACTAGTCACATTACCCTTAGCTTCTCAGTAGTGAAGAGTGATTTGATTCAAGTTGAAGGAACAAGGACAAGAGGAAGCTAAAAGTAGTTAGACCCAGGGGGCTGTTCTCCACTAAACCTAACCCACCTACTTCACCCACTTAAACCTACTCCACTAAACCTAACCCACTACACCACTACCACCTCACCTACTTCACTAAACCTAACCCACTATACCACTACCACCTCCACTTCACCTACTCCTTACCTACTACACACTCACCCTCTTCTATATATAGGAATCATGAATCATTGTAATAGATATCAATATACATCAATCAATAATACAATCATTTCTCTTTATACATTAAATTTCTACACCCACCATGTGGGGCAATCTCGTTTTGCCTTGTTTTAGGTAATCCGAATGACATTCCATGCCTTGGACGCACCAAATGGCAAAATGTAGGAGACATGAAATCAAATTCCCATTCCACGTTTCCATTCTCACTACCGAAATTCTTACACTCCGATGCTGCACTTGTGATCTGTTGCATATTTGTTTATAAAAAAATGTTTCTTTTTTATATTATTTTTCAGTTTATATCTCTGTTTCTTATTTCTTTTATCGAAGGAAAAAAATATAATTTTTTTTTTTATTGCTTTTTGAATATAATCTTCATTATTGGGACTTTCAGGCTGTCTCCTTTTCAAACTTATATGCACCCGAACATCTGATTATCAATGTTGAAGATGCAGAGAAGTGGGAGAGTTTCGTTGAGAATGCAGGTTAAATTTTGCAGACCTTTTATTCTCTCATCTTTTTTATGATGATTTCTCTTGACTCGGCTATTGCTCTCAAAACACTACTTTCGTTAGGCATGTTTTTCCAATCTTTATTTGTTAAATTGATCACACTCCTCTCTCCATCAATATATTTTCATTATTTCACTTACTTATAGAGAAGGATGTTTTAAACCCATCGTTGATTATCCTGCAGGTTCTGTATTTTTAGGACCGTGGACACCAGAGAGCGTAGGAGATTATGCAAGCGGAACAAACCACGTCCTTCCGACTTATGGTTATGCCCGGATGTACGGAGGAGTATCTCTAGACTATTTCCTCAAGTACATGACCGTGCAATCCTTGACAGAGGAGGGCCTGAGGACACTTGGCCCTTACGTGGCCACTATGGCTGAAGTGGAAGGGCTCGATGCCCACAAGAGAGCCGTAACTCTCAGACTAAAGGACATCGAAAAATAACAGGTTCCCAATAGAAGATGATATCCGTAGGCCACACTTCATTTTCAGAATCAGTTTTCTGCAAAGTACTAAAAGCTCGTTTGGTGAAAATGAACAAAAATATGTTTTCGGATTTTCAACAACAAATTTTGCACAAAAATGAAAATAATATAAAAAAGGAGTTTTTGCGTTTTTCTTTATTTTTTCACCAAATTAGTTTTAGTGTTTTTCAAAAAACAAATTCTAAAAATGAAACTAAACAGACTGGTACGATGTTTGATGGACCATCAAGTCTATGTTATGGTTTGCTGTGTTTTCAAACTTAATCAAAACATGAGCAAAATTTGCACGGTTTATGTGAGCATGAATTTTTTTTTTTTTTTTTGTAGTATGAAATATGTTAAAAAAAAATAAAAAATTGTATTTTAGTTATGCCAATTGCTTGAACACTCACATTTTTAATGGAGTATGCACAAATAATTTTATTGGTGGCTTTGCTTTCTCTAGGGTTTTATTGGCATAGGTGATTGAAAAGAACAATGAGAATAGCATTGGAACTGTTGGTTTACTAGTTTTACAAGCAATCATTGAAACAACGCAACGCCGTAGTACACTCACTTTCAAAATAATTTTTAAGGTACAAATTATAGGAACAAGCAGCCTTTTAAGCTCCAAACATAAACTAGTATAAAATTAGAACTATGACCAAGTCATGCACATCTTGGAAGTTGGAACCCCATAGTATAAACAAAACAACGAGACTGTTTGTTACAGATTTTGGAGTGATTATAATTTATTTTAATTTGGGAGTTTGTGTTAAACTGTTTGATGCAGTTTTTGCTTATAACTTATTAAGTAGAAATAATTTAAATAAGTTGAAAAAAAAAAAAAACTAATTATTTGAAGGCTGAGTTAGGAGTGTTTTTAACTTCTGTTTTTTGATTATCAACTTTTACTTAAAAAAAATTTCACCAAACATTTGTCCTTCCACAATCAACTCTTTCTGCTCAGTAGCCATACGACAATGTTTACATAGTACTCTAAATCAATGACAGAAATTTTAGGGATATGATATATTAAGTCACCTTTGTTAATTCACCTTTGTTAGATAGTTTAGAGAAAAAATATATATTATGATTTCTTATTTATCAAAAATAATACGGACAATATTATATGAAACTTCAAGTATCTAATAATTGTCGCAAAGGACAAGTTGTTCAGTCTGAGCCAGAACTAAGCACAAGACAAAGTTTTACATATTGTCATAAAGTAGCTAAAGAGTATTGACTATTTCAAGTAGCATACGGCACATCAATAATTTAAATTGTCTATTTTTATAGGTTTCATAATAAAAGTTATTTATATAAAAAATTAATTTTATCAAAAAATTATAAATACAAAAATAAATCGATTTTGTTTTATAAAATAAATAGCAAATATAATTAAATTTAAATTATCTATTTTATAAAACAAAATGTGATTTGTTCCTATATTTTTAGTTGTCTGATGAAATTAATTTTTTTGCATGGATGACCTTCATTGCGGAGCTTATGAGATAGACGATTTGAATCATTAATATGAAGAGATGAGGTACGAAGGGGAGTTTATCTCAAAATATTAAAGCAAAAAAATATGATTTGTATTTAGAGAGATAAGTAAAGCTATAATTCTTATAAGGTAAACTATCAAAAGGCCATAATAGTTGAATTTAATTCCCATCAAGTCCTAGTAAAATCGTCCTTAAATATAATTTTTTTGTGACAACTTTTTGTATATATCGCTAAAAATTGACAATTATTGATTCTTTTTTTTTTTTGGTCACAGTTTTTATAAATTGTCGTTAAAATTTATAATTAGTAACTTTTTTCTGTGAAATTTTTTTCAAACTGTCACTGAAACTGAAAATTAAAAATTAGTAACGTTTTTTATGACGATTTTTTTAAACTGTCACTAAAATTTATAATTAGTAACATTTTTTTATGATAATTTTTAAATTGTCACTGAAAATTAACAATTAGTGACATTTGAAAAATGTCATCAATTCTCATAGAATCTATTGGACAATAAGTCCACATATTAGGATCAAGAGTAAGTCCCCCTTTGCATATTTAGGCAAGTAAATGATTTTTTTTTTCCTTTTTAAATTATTACTTAAATTCATTATTCAAATACTATAATGCCATGTTTATTTGGACGGACTGAATAAAAGGAGATTGTAATCCATTGAATTATTAATCGTGGCATATATAATTCCTGGACTATCTGATTGAAAATGATACGTATTTCATATTTGTTTTCTCATGAGATTAGAAATTTAGAAAGGACTATCCTATTGAATCTAATGTTTGATTGAAATATTATGAAGAATGATAAATACCCAATAGACTATTTTACATTTTTCAATTGTTCACTAAATAATAATAATACTAAATCTATCTTTAATATTTTAATTTTTTTTGCTAGATTAAATAAAAATTTATTTAATTTATTTTTTAATTAAATAAATAAAACATCAATAAAAAATTATGTTAATAAAAAAATCTAATGAAATTAAATAAAATGTCAATTAAATAAAATATTAAAAAATTAAAATAAAACATCTATAAAGATTTATTAAAAAATTTAAATAAATAAACATCAACAAAAATTAAATTATTTTTTAATTGAAAAGTTTATGATTCTAAATAAGGAAAAAGATATTATTCTTCAGAATTAAAAATTACACCCAATAATCTGTCACTATTAAAATGTTTAAGTCAACTCTCTCTTTCTCATTTATTCTTTAATTATCAATTAATCATTTCATTGACACATCACTAGATCTGGAAAATGTGTCTACAAATTAAATTGGATAAATTACACTTTGCCCCCCTAAAGTTTCACCCATTTCCTACTTTGGCCCTTTAAGTTTAATTTGTCTCACTTTGGTCCTTCATGTTTGCAATCCTTTCCACTTTGGCCATTTAAATTTAATTTTTTCCATTTTGGCCCTTCATGTTTGCAATCCATCCAACTTTGGCCCTTCATATTTGCAATCCTCCCCACTTTATTCTTAGACTAACTTCAATCCAAAAAGCTAACAGAATCTCCCACATCATTAACACATCAGTTTCATGTGTGATGTAAAAAATCACTAAAGATGTAGAAAATAAAAAATATAAAACAAAAAAATTGAAATTTTTTTAGTCTTTAATGAACTTTTTTTTAAAAAAAAATTATTCATAAACATTATTATATTATAGATGCATCTAGATTAGATGCAACTAAAAAAATAAAAACAAATTTAACTAAAAAAAGAAAAAAGTTTAGTAAAGACCAAAAAAAAAAATATATACTGACTCAAACACCTGCATTTTCAATTCTGAAATGAAAATTTTACTATCATTTTTTTTTTGTCTTTAGTGAACTTTTTTCTTTTTTTAATTAAATTTATTTTTATTTTTTCAACTGCATCTAATCTAGACGTATCTATAATGTAATAATATTTATGAATAAATTTGGAAACAAAGTTTACTAAAGACTAACAAAAATTCTAATTTTTTTGTTTTTTATTTTTTATTTTTTGAATCTTTAGTGAATTTTTTACATCACATATGGAGTTGATGTGTTAGTGATGTGACAAATTCTGTTATTTTTTTTGATGGAAGTTAGTCTAGGAGTAAGGATTGCCAACATGAATGGTCAAAATGAGAAGGATTCCAAACATGAAGGGCTAAAGTGAGAAAAATCAAACTTAAAAGGCCAAAATGGGGAGAATTGCAAACATAAAGGACTAAAGTGAAAATGATTGTAAACATAAAAGGTCAAAGTGAAAAAAATCAAACTTAAAAGGCTAAAGTGAAAAATGGATAAAACTTTAGGAAGACAAAGTGTAATTTACCCAATTAAATTTGTATATCATTTTCGTAAAGGAAAACATTAAGATATATACTGATTTTAGAATCTACATTAAGATATATACTGATATATACTCATTAGAGTATGCTTGGGTGGGAGGTTGTAATGCATTTGTAATTATCTGGTGAAGGCAATTCAGACTTATTATGCTTCAGGTCTTCAAAGTGGGTAGGTGAACTGCTATGGTGTTTCTTTTGGTTGTCTGCTGGTGTTTCTGTTTTGGTGTATTTGCAATGGCTTCTGTGGGGTTCTGTATGGTAGTTACTGTTCTGGCTGATGGTCTGAAACTGCTCTGGTGGCTGATATATGCTGGTGTCTCTGTTTGGTTGTCTGCTGGTGCTTCTGTTTTGGTGTATTTGCACTGGCTTCTGTGGGGTGTGCTTGGTGGATGGCACCTGATGGGGTTCTGTATGGTAGTTACTGTTCTGGCTGATGGTCTGAAACTGCTATGGCTGCTGATATATATAGCTGATATACAGTTACTTCCACCCTATTCAAGGAGAGTTGTTGTCGTGTGCCAAGGTTGGATGGTATGTCTTGCTATGCTTCAGGTTTACATAGTGTGTAGGTGAGCTACTATTATCATGTCTGCTATGTTTGTGTGTTGTGGGCCACAGTTGGTTGGTTTGGCTGGTGTACATTACTTGAAGCCAGTGTAAATCCATTCTGTTCTGCTTCACCAGAATGGGGAGGATGTTTATTTGTTCTGCCTCTGTGATCAGCCGGTTGTATACTGAGGATGCTGCAGTGCTCCAGTTTTGGAAACCAAAACTTGGCTGTTGTTGTGGGTGTTTTGCTTGGTGCTTGTTAAACCAATTCTCTGGGTGTTTTGCTTCTGTTGTCTTCTTTTCCTCCTTCTCTTTCTATTGGCTTCTCACCAACTGGCGCTTGGTGCTTTTTAGCACCAAGCTCCTCTTTATTGATGTAATCTTCCCCTCCTTGCTGGTTTCATCAATAAAGATTTCGTTGTTGTTCAAAAAAAAAAATATACTCATTTTCGTGGGAGATATATACTGATTTTATGTGTATTTTCCTATTTTACAAACTTAAAAATAGAAAACAATTGAATTTACACGTTTTAAATTCCAACCAAAACACGAGTAAAATTTCAATATAATTGTGTCATCATTCACCCATACTATTTCAATATAAGCATAAGGAAATTATTCAATACTCCTAAAATATGTTTAAATGGTATTTTAACGTTTTATTTGATTGAGAGATTTAGACAAAAATTTAAGAAGAAAAAAAAAATTTGTGTATAAAATTAGATAAAATATAAATATATTTTATTCATATTTTACTTATTTTTTTATTTTTTTTTTCAAATCATTTTCTAAATTTTTTAACAAAACATAGCGTAAATGATTTAAATGGTAAAACTCATCACTTTTATATTAAACTTTTAAAAAATAAAATATTAAATATTAATTTATTAATAAAATAAAATCATTATTGCTAGAGTATTGAATAATTACCCGAAAATAAACCCCACACCAAACCATAAAATCTTTATATACATGGTTTGCACATAACCAACAATAGTACTCTCAAATCTTTCCCATACCCAGGAGAAAACAAAAAAGCAAACAATGGAGGAAACTTCACCATCACCTTTTCTTCTTCTTCTTCTTCTTCTTCTTCTTCTTCTTCTTCTTCTACTTCCTCTATCAATGGCAGCCTCAGACCTTGACACTTTTGTTCAATGTCTCTCAAACCACTCAATCCCACAAAACCAAATCTCCACCATAGTCTATGCTCCAAACAACCCATCAGTCACCACCATCCTCCAATCCTACATTCGAAACCGCCGCTTCGCCTCCGCCGCCACCCCAAAATCCCCTCATAACAACCACTCAATTACTCTTTCAATAATTTCTTCCCAAGAATTCTTATTCTTGTTCTTCCATCTCCTCCCTCATCCCATGCCATCCTTACACCCTCTGCCTCCTCCCACGGAAGCCCAGCCACACCCTCCCACCGCCACCGCCACTGCTACCATCCACCAAATCATGTATTTTTCATCAAGTTTAGTTCAAAGTTCACTGGCAATGGCACTGATTGGTCTCATATCGTTCTTCTTATGCTACCACGATATGCAACGAGAGCCCCAGTCTTCTGTGCCAAACTTTGGTGAAGAGCTCTGCGAATATATTTTTGCGCCATCGCAAGACTTCGATCAAGCTTACCCCGACAACCAACACTAAATTTTCTGCAAATTTGAAAAATTATTACAGACCCTCCCTGGCAATGGTAATCTTCCATTGCTATGATAGAATTGTGGATGGTGACAGATCATTACAAATAATTTTAGCTATGTGAATTGCTTACATTTTTAATGGAGTATGCACAAATAATTTTATTGGTGGCTTTGCTTTCTCTAGGGTTTTATTGGAATAGGTGATTGAAAAGAACAATGAGAATAGCATTGGAACTGTTGGTTTACTAGTTTTACAAGCAATCATTGAAACAACGCAACGCCGCAGTACACTCACTTTCAAAATAATTTTTGAGGTACAAATTATAGGAACAAACAGCCTTTTAAGGTCCGAATATAAACTAGTATAAAATTAGAACTATGACCAAGTCATGCACATCTTGGAAGTTGGAACCCCATAGCATAAACAAAACAATGAGATTGTTTGTTATAGCTTTTGGAGTGATTATAATTTATTTTAATTTGAAAGTTTGTGTTAAATTGTTTGATGTACCTTCTGCTTATAGTTTATTAAGCACAAATAACTTAAATAAGCTGAAAAAAAAAATTAATTATTTGAAAGCTGAGGTGAGGGTATTTTTAACTTCTGTTTTTTGATTATTAGCTTTTACTTAAAAAAAATTCCACCAAAAAGGACCAAAGCCATTTGTCTTTCCAGAACAAACTCTTTCTGCTCAGTAGCCATACAACAATGTTTACGTAGTGTTCTAAATCAATGACAGAAATTTTAGGGATATAATATACTAAGTCACTTTTGTTAAGTCACCTTTGTTAGGTAGTTAAGAGGAAAAATATATATTATGATTTCTTATTTATCGAAAATAATACAGACAATACTATATGAAACTTCAAATATCTAATAATTGTCTCAAAGGACAAGTTGTTCAGTCTGAGCCAAAACTAAGCACAAGACAAAGTTTACATATTGTCATCAAGTGGCTAAAGAGTATTGACTATTTCAAGTAGCACACGGCAAATGTGCTTTACACCATTCTTGTATCAGTTCTTCTACATAGAGCAGAATTCAATCATAGTGTGGGACACAATTCTCAAATTTGTGATTGAATTCTGTGTTTTCTTCTGACAACTCTACCTCTCTCCCTATATATATATACACTAGTGGATGTCTGTGCCTAAAAATACGGTGTAAATAATGTTGGTATCACATACTTTACAAAAATTAATTAAAATAAATCAATTCAAAATGATAACAATTTCACTGCTACAGAAATCAACTGTAATAAATTAATTCAAAATGACAACAATTTCATTGTAATATAAAACTTTACACATAAGTTGAAATAGCAAATTACAGTTTTGGCAAACTTCATAATTAAAGTTTAAATAGAAAATTCATAATATAAAAATGTTGTGTACAGCATAAACAAAGATATTTACGCCAAAATAATACATGTACAGTGAATTAAAATGAGGCAACCTTCAATAAAAGAATATGTCTAAATTAGTATTATAATTGAGTGAACATTTTGGTACAAAAGAATAACCATCCTAGCTTTAAAAAAATAAAAAATAAAAAAGAAGAAAAATTAATCATCCAATTTAGAATGAAAGAGCCAACCATCAACATGCATAGAAAAACAACACAATCCCAACATTTGTAAGGTGGATTAGTCACCTGCAACAAAAATTCACTTTAAAAAATAATTAAAAAAAATCATAACAGGAACAATCATATCAAAATACCTTTGAAAAACAAATAAACCAATAATAATGAATTAACAGGAATTAAACATATGATGAAGCACCTTTCAATTTAATTCCCAAGTCTCTTGATTAGTGTATATCATAACTTGTGAGTTAACCTATTGCTGCTTAATGAATATGAATTGCTAAGTATAACTCTTCTTTCTTTTCCTTTTCCAATTGAACATGAAGAATTTAACAATTTAGATAATACATGAAAACAAATGAAAATAAATAATTACATCTAATTTGGAATCTCATTACAGGTAGACTCATGACAAAAAGCTTTGTCCAATTAATTATTATATAACAATTTACTCAAAATTCTCATTATCACTGTTTTTTTTCAATATACTCATCACAGCAAAAGAATGCGTAGTGAAAAACCCAATAAAAAAATTTAAATACAAAGATGTTATCTTCTGCAATATCATGGACAATTGCCACTTTTATATACCTGAAATTTGAAGGAAAAAAACAAATTTAAAAGTTAAAGTCAAAATATATCACTCTAATTGAGTCCCAAGGATTCACAAAAAAAAAAAAAAAAAACAATTTATGTTAGTGATGAGAAGAGATCGAACAATTTATGTGTAATAAAGTTTTATATTTAGGTAGTGCCTAATGAAACGATTAGAAGGATTTTTTAAATTCAACAATTAGAATAAAGTGAAAATTACCACCACCTCAATAAGATAAAAAACTGGAATGATTGATGAGATCGTACTTGAGTGCTCAAAGTTGTGATCTAAAACATTCCCTAAAAAAAACTTGAATGTGATTTTTTTTTTTTATAATAAACTTGGAGTGTCATAGGCACAGGTGGTTCTTTTACGATGAAATGTAGTTCTTTTACAATGAAATCATGAAACTATCATATTTATAACCAAAAGACAATATAAGTTGATTCCTATTGCTCAACACTATCAATTTAATTGAATTGAATCAATCTGACAAAGACATGAGTTATTACACATTGGCCTCCTATGCATTTTGTTAGTTTCTTTAGACCAAGAATCCAACCATCTAATTCAAGCAATCAATCAAAACCACACACAAAATAATACAAAATTCTAAACCTGCCAATATCAATAATATAAAATTTAAGCTAAAGATGCACTGTTTTATATCAATATCAATAACCTGCCAATCAATAATACCAAGAACAAAAAGAGATTAGATTCCACAATAAACATAGTTAAATAATTACACTATGAAAAAAATAGAATTTTAAAGTAGACTAACAAATAAAAGGCTTCTTTGTTAAACCAACTGATAATGATGAAATTATAAACAACCAATTAGAGGATTCTATGTAAATAAGAAGACTTTTGTTAATGAGATTAATCACACCAGAGACCTGTAGTGATGAAATAACTCATTTAATAGTGCTATAAATAGATTGGGTTTAAATACCAATGGGTTGTACAATGACTATTTGATTACTTAATTGTGCCATAAGTTAAGTACAATGGGCTATTTCTTTCTCACTATAATTCTAATTTTTAACAATAAAATAAAAACATAAGATCACAGAACATTACTTTTCATGTTAAAAAAGGAAACCCAATTCACACATTTATCAAAATCACCCAAGTCATTTATCAAAACAGTAATTAGGTGACTTCAATCTCATTTATGCTTTATTTGGTTCATTGGAATGAGATGAGATGAAATGAAATGGTTATTCCTTACACTTCAAGCTGACAAGTTAGTTTGGTCTGCCACAAAATCAGGTGACTTCCCAAGATTGCCACTATGGAATAAATATATTATACATATGTGTATATGTACATAACCTGATTAGAATAATAAATATTGTAAATTTAAGTAATAATAAAAAAGTCCCATCAAGAATAAATATTGTAAATTTAAACAAAGTTCCCATCAAGAATCAAATACATAGCTTCCTTGGCTAGGGAAAAAGAATAAAAGATATGAAAGAGAATGTGCTCAGACTTCACCATTCAAAAATCCATACATAACACAATCCTAGTGAAACATAACACGTCAGGGAAAGATAACCTGTTTGTGGGTAAATGTTAGCACCAATTTACATAACCTGTTTGTGGGTAAATGTCATAACACAATCCTAGTGCATAATTAACACCAATTCAAAAATCCTAAGGAAAGAGAATGTTAGCACCAATTCAAAAATCCATGCATAACACCTGTTTGTGGGTAAATTTTAGCAACAATTTACAAAACTCATCCATGTCATAATGGGTATAATTAACCACTAATCAGGGAAAGATCCATGTAAGAATGATTTGATGATAGTGAAATTAAACAAAATAGTATAGCAATTTATGTGTATTACAGAGATAATAAACATGAAAGCAATATTTCCAATTAGCCCCCAATAATAAGGACACATCAATGCTAATTACGGGTATTTCTACAGAGGCCTATCAAATGCTCAAATATGGAAAAATTTGAGCATTTAAAATCTTTAGGTTCTTTTGCTTAAGGCCCAAAACACTAAATATTGGCCAGTGAAAAAGAATAAAAGACATGAAAGAGAATGTACTTAGACTTCACCATTCAAAAATCCATGCATAACACAATCCTAGTGAAACATAACACGTCAGGGAAAGATAACCTGTTTGTGGGTAAATGTTAGCACCAATTTACATAACCTGTTTGTGGGTAAATGTCATAACACAATCCTAGTGCATAATTAACACCAATTCAAAAATCCTAAGGAAAGAGAATGTTAGCACCAATTCAAAAATCCATGCATAACACCTGTTTGTAGGTAAATTTTAGCAACAATTTACAAAACTCATCCATGTCATAATGGGTATAATTAACCACTAATCAGGGAAAGATCCATGTAAGAATGATTTGATGATAGTGAAATTAAACAAAATAGTATAGCAATTTATGTGTGTTACTGAGATAATAAACATGAAAACAATATTTCTAATTAGCCGCCAATAATGACACATCAATGCTAATTGCAGGTATTTCTACAGAGGCCTATTAAATGCTCAGATATGGAAAAATCTGAGCATTTAAAATCTTTAGGTTCTTTTCTTAAGGTCCAAGACACTAAATATTGGCGAGGGAAAAAGAATAAAAGACATGAAAGAGAATGTGCTCAGACTTCACCATTCAACAATCCACAAATGGCGATCTAATAAAAAACGTGATCTAATCAAAAACCACAAATGAAACCAGATCAATAGTAGAAAATGCTAGAAAAGTTATGATGAAATTCAGTCAATGGTGGCAAGTATTTCAAAACCAAATTTCAATCATCACCACAATATCTCACACCTTCAATTCAACTTAAAAAAATAACAATTTTCTATTTTGAATTCCACACAAACTAAATCCAAAACCAAACCAGTATAAAAATTAAAAATTAAAAAGCAAATTGAGATTTGTAACGCCCTCAAAATAATAACATTAAACCCATCAATATAGATATGCATTGATAAGTAAAAGACCAACATTCTTCTATTCATCAGAGTATTCCATTACAAAAAATATTACATGTTAACAATAAAAGCAAATGCCCTACGGGCTTACAGCTTTCCAAGTTAACACTTGGTTACAAAAAGAGAGTACTAACTCTACTTGAATCTACATGTAATACATCAAAAGAAAATATATAACAAAAGTCTGCCCGCCTTTAGCCTCCCAAGCTATGTCCTTGGAGGTGGCATGCTACCTGTACCTGAAAATGATGTTCCCATATAGGGTGAGCCACAGCCCAGTAAAAATACACTAAACCAACTATGAACAATGACTAAAATATTAGCAGTTAATAGGTGGCCAGCACTGATACGTCCACTTATATCACATTACAATTACATGACTTATAAGTCTATGTTACTTTTCATTTTCCATTTTCCAATAGATAAGCATATTAGCTATATCAACACGTCAACAGATAAGTATAAGAACTATATCACACTACCAAAGATAAGCATAGGAGCTATATCTACACTTCTCTAGACAAGTATATGAGCTGTATCTACACTTCTCAAAGATAAGTATATGAGCTGTATCTTCACTTCTCTAGACAAGCATGTGAGCTGTATCTACGGAGTTCATCCCCCATCTCCTCCCAACACTGTCCGGTTTAGAGGTCCATCCCCCCATCTTCCCCTAAACCGCAGAGTACATCCCTTATCTCCTCCTCTACATACAATGCATATAAACACATAGGTTCTATACACAATCAATCAATACAAAAAAAGTTAATGTATTCTATCAATCGTCATACTCTATGACATATTCCATTGATTAGTTTTAGTTTTCCTAATCATCATGCACTGTCTACAACAATCAAGACTATCCTCCACCGATAGCCCAAAGCAGTTATTTCTAAACAGAAGATAAATGCACAAAATGGATATTAAATCAACATTTCAATTTGGTGAGCGATGAATGATCCAACTGCACCCTCTAATTCTTTACCTTTCCAATTTCAACATTTTCAATTCAATTCCTCATTTACAACAATTAATTATACAAATTAATTAATCAATGTAATTAGGGTATTTTCCATAATTAACATTTCAACCCCTAGGGTGCCATTTTTATCAATGTTTCAACATTAACTCCATTTCTTCATGCCAAACATGCATATAGGTTTTATATGTTTAAAAACCCTAACTTTTATAAAATTACACAAAGGCCCAAACTTTCTCAAAATTACCCAACAAACCCCAACATATCAAAATGCTAAAATTTAAAGACAAAGCTCATAAGGAGGAGTACGGTATCCCTACCTCGAAGTTAGAGCTCGAATGGAGAAGAGACCAAAACCAAAGTGCTCCAAAAACCAAACTTTTCGGATCAAAACGACGCCCGCGACAATCAACACAACTTTTACAAAGGCCGAAGGGAAGGAAAACACTCTAACTAGATCAAACCCTAGAGAGAAGGGAGTTTTTAGAGAGAGAAGCTCTCAAAATATCTTTTTGGAAAGTAAGAGAGAGAAGAGATGTGAAAAAGTGGCCAAAAAGTCGGATCTCGGTTTTTAAATAAGAGTCGCCTCGCTCGAGCGTGGAAACCCCCGCTCGAGCGTCACTCACAGACTCCCGCTCGAGCGTCCAACCCGCCGCTCGAGTGCCGGATGCGCACTCCCAGTACTTTTGTAGAACCAGGTCCCCGCTCGAGCGTTCAACTCCCCGCTCGAGCGTCATACACAAACTCCCGCTCGAGCGCCCAAACTCCCGCTTGAGCGAACAACCCTGCAGAGGAGATACTGGACGAGTGATATTTCCGCTCGAGCGCCAAAACCCCTGCTCGAGCGGACAAGCAACAACAAAGGCCCGCTCGAGCGTCAAAACCTTCGCTCGAGCGGACAGGCCAAAATCTGGGCAACTAGTTTTGGTTTCTAAGCTCAACCAACCTGTTTCAAACTTGCCTAACACAACCCAAGACTCAAATACAAAGAGTAAAGGATGTTAACAAGGTATACTCAACAACCAACTCCACGGAACCTAAGTCCGGATACAACAAATAAGAAAAGGGAAACCGGGATCGTTATAACCTCCCCCCCTTAAAGAATTTCGTCCCCGAAATTAAACACAAGTTTTTCAAAAAAAAAAAAAAAATAGTTTTCTCCATTTCCAACAATATTACAACATAATATTAAACATTCCGACCCATTACCGGTCAATCCCATCTCTTTTCAAGAGATATTTCTCATTACTCGTAACAACCTGCATTATCAACATGCATTTCTTTGAAATCTATCATTTCAATTCGTTTTCCTATAATTCCACAACACATGCAACATTAATGTCATGCTTGCAATCTCACAATTTACTTAACATACATAATGTTAGAACAACTTAAGACATATACAATGCTCTTAAAGTTCAATACTATTACACAATTTATTACATGATTACACATCAACAAACATGTCCGGATATTTCTCATGGACTTCCAACTCACATTCCCAAGTGGCTTCCTCCACTCCGTGATGCTTTCACAAAACCTTCACCAAGGGAATGGTCTTGCCTCGCAAAACTTGATCCTACCTATCCAAGACCCGAACTAGTCTCTCCTAGTACGAGGCATCCTTATCTACCTCCAAGTCGGTCCAATCCAACACATGGGACGGATCCGGCTCGTACTTCCGAAGCATACTAACATGAAACACGTCATGCACCCCGGACAACTGCGGCGGCAAGGCTAAACGATAGGCAACCTCGCCAATCCTCTCAAGGATCTCAAAAGGACCAATAAACCGAGGGGATAACTTCCCACTCTTCCCAAACCTCATCAATCCCCGCCTAGGTGATATCTTTAGAAAGACATGATCACCTACCTCAAACACCAAAGGTCTTCTCCTACGGTCAGCATAAGATTTCTGACGACTCTGGGCTGTAACAAGCCTCCTACGGATAAGCTCAACTTTCTCCGTCGTTTCCCTCACTAACTCTGGACCCAACAAAGGTGCGTCACTCACCTCGGCCCAACAAACTGGAGACCTACGCGGTCGGCCATACAAGGCCTTAAACGGTGCCATACTGATGCTAGACTGGAAACTGTTGTTGTAGGCAAACTCTACCAAGGGCAAGTGCCTCTCCCACGTCCCACTAAAGTCAAGGACACAACCTCGAAGCATATCCTCAAGAATCTGAATAGTACGCTCAGACTGCCCGTCGGTCTGAGGATGATAAACCGTACTAAAAGTCAACTTAGTGCCCAAGGCACTCTGCAAACTCTGCCACAATCTAGCAGTAAAACGAGGATCTCTATCTGAGACGATCGTCACTAGGACCCCGTGCAACCTCACTATGTCCCGAATATATAAGTCGGCGAGATAATCTACCGAATCTCTCACGCGCATAGGGATAAAGTGCGCCGACTTAGTCAATCGGTCTACAACCACCCAAATAGCATCACTACCCCGCTGAGTCCTCGGAAGACCTACAACGAAGTCCATAGTGACATGCTCCCACTTCTACTCGGCAATCGGCAAGGGTTGCAACAAACCCGCTGGCCTCTGATGCTCGGCTTTCACTTGCTGACAAGTAAGGCACTTTCGACACAAAAACCGCCACATCTCTCTTCATACCCCGCCACCAAAATTGGCGACCCAAATCCCGATACATCTTAGTGCCTCCCGGATGCACCGCAAGACGTGAATGATGAAACTCTCGGAGTACTTCCTCTCGGCAAGACTCCGGCACAAACAAACGGTCTCGGTATCTCACACTCAGGTCGGGATACATCGTCAAACCCTTCTCAACTTTACCATTGGAGATCTTCTCTCGGAGGGAATCTACTTCAAGGTCACCTCTCTGTGCCTCCAATACTCGAGTCACAAGCGTAGGCTGTGCAACAACAGAAAACAAGGTAGCAACCTCAACAGATTCGCCTAGAAGCAAATCAAACTCCCCAAGTGCCCCCAACATCTCCCACTCCCAGATGGCTACACAAGCTACATCACTATGAAACTCTCGGAGTACTTCCTTTCGGCAAGACTCCGGCACAAACAAACGATCTCGGTATCTCACACTCAGGTCGGGATACATCGTCAAACCCTTCTCAACTTTCCCACTGGAGATATTCTCTCGGAGGGAATCTACTTCAAGGTCACCTCTCTGTGCCTCCAACACTCGAGTCACAAGCGTAGGCTATGCAACAACAGAAAACAAGGCAGCAACCTCAACAGATTCGCCCAAAAGCAAATCAAACTCCTCAAGTGCCCCAACATCTCCCACTCCCAGATGGCTACACAAGCTACATCACTAATGGATTTCCTACTAAGGGCATCGGCCACAAAATTGGCCTTTCCTGGGTGATAGTGCAACTCGAAATCATAGTCCTCAATGAACTCCATGCACCTTCTCTGCCTCAAATTCAAGTCCCTCTGTGTAAACAGATACTTCAAACTCTTATGGTCCGAGAACACCTCGAACCTCTCGCCATAAAGGTAGTGCCTCCAGATTTTCAAGGCAAAGATCACGGCTGCTAACTCAAGATCATGCGTAGGGTAATTCTTCTCGTGAATTTTCAACTGACGTGAGCCATAAGCTACCACTTTCCCTTCTTGCATCAACACACAACCCAAACATTCTCGTGAGGCATCACAATAAACCGCATAACCCAAACCTCTCTCCGAAATGATTAAGACTGGAGCGGTGATCAATCTAACTTTCAACTCTTGGAACGACTTTTCACAAGTCTCACTCCATATAAATTTGACTCCTTTCCGAGTCAGTCTAGTCAACGGTGAAGCTAATCTAGAGAAGTCCTTCACAAACCGACGGTAATACCCAGCTAATCCTAGAAAACTGTGGATCTCAAACACACTCTTAGGCTGTGCCCAATCTTGCACTGCCTCAGTCTTGGATGTATCAACAGACACCCCTTCCCCGGATACCACATGGCCTAAGAATTTGACTTCCCCTAGCCAGAACTCGCACTTCACAAACTTGGCGTACATCCTATGGGCTCTAAGCAATTCAAGTACCACTCTCAAGTGTTCCTCGTGCTCCTCCTCAGAAGGCGAATAGATAAGAATGTCGTCCACGAAAACGACCACGAATCGATCTAAGAATTCCCGAAAGATCCGATTCATCAAGTTCATAAAGACTGCCGGTGCATTGGTAAGCCCAAATGGCATCACCAGAAACTTATAATGGCCATACCGCGTATGGAATGCCGTCTTCGGAATATCCTCCTCCCTGACCCTCAACTGATGGTAACCCGATCTCAAGTCTATCTTAGAGAAACAACGGGAACCCTTCAACTGGTCAAACAAATCATCTATACGGGGCATAGGGTACTTATTCTTAACTGTAGCCAGATTCAATTTTCGGTAGTCGATACACAATCACAAGGCACCATCTTTCTTTTTAGCTAACAGGGCCGGTGCTCCCCAAGGTGAAACACTAGGGCGAACAAAACCCTTGTCTAGCAATTCCTGGAGCTGAATCTTCAACTCACTTAACTCGGTTGGGGCAAAACGGTAAGGTGCCATAGAAATCGGCACCGTGCCGGGCACTAAATCAATAGAGAACTCTATCTCTCGGTGAGGTGGCAAACTAACGAGATCCTCAGGAAAAACATCCAGATACTCACGAACCACTCACGGCAAAATAATCTGGGTCTCATCACACTCACCACTCTTAAAGCTAGCAAGTAGACCACTAAGCTCACCCCGCCCTCGCGGATCATACACCGGTGGCAACACACTACCCACCCGGTCCCCTAAGAAATGGAAACACTCCCCGCTCAAGGTACATACGGTAACCCTCTGGCGGTAGCAATCGATAACAGCCCGGTATGACGATAGTCAGTCCATATCAAAAATAACATCAAAGCCCTTCATAGGCATAACTACAAAAGGAAACTGAAGCCTATGGTCGGCGACCTCTATATCGCAACCTCTACATCTGTGTTTCAAAATCAACTCACCCCCAACAAGTGACACAACACAAATAGGAGACGCTAATAGTGCTAACTCCAACTCCAACACAGATGCAAATGCAGTAGATACAAAAGAATGAGACGCACCCGTATCAATCAGCACACTAGCAACCGAGTTGCAAAACAAAAAGGTACCTCTCACTACTGATGAAGCCGGTACTAGGTCCTACGCGGTAACGGCATACACGAGCCCTGTAGGTCTCTGCTCTACCTGCTCACCTCTAGGAGCATACGACTGCTGCACAGACTGGGACGACGAAGCCCTCGGATTGGCCCTCGAGGCCTACACAGATTGAGCTGGCTGAAAACCCTGCGTCTATCTAGAACCAGACGCTCCAGAAGTGGCGCTCAACTGTGGGCAGAACCTCTTCAGATGCCCAGGTTGTCCACACTGGTAGCAAGACAAAGGCTGACCCCTGCCCAAACTCTGACCCTGCGATCTAGCTGAAGAAGAAGCAGCTCTCTGACCTCCACCCCTCTGTGGGCAAACCGAAGCCTTGTGGCCCAGCTGACCACACTTGTAACAGGTGAACTCTCCCTGATTGCCTCTCCCAAAACTTATGCTTGGTACTGGGAAAGTCGACCTAGCCAAACCCCCTTGAGACTGCTGAGGGTTGAAACCTCTCTGTCTCCTGTCATCACCCTGGCCATCTTGGCTCCTCTTGGAGCCTCTATGCTTCTCCATATCCTCCTCCTGCATCATGAGCTCCATATGAGCTGCAGCATCCACCAGATGTCTATATCCTCGAATGAAAGATCCACCAACCCTCAACTTGAGACCTCGCCTCAACTTCCGCTCAAACTCATAGCAACGGCGTTCCTCGGAAGCCACAAGTTCAGGTGCAAACCTAGACAAGCTAGTAAAAGTAGCCTCAAACTCGGCCACAGACAAACCCTGCTGATTAAGCCGGCTAAACTGATCCCTCAGCTTCTCCCTAGCAGCTGAAGATAAGAACCTCTCCTGGAAAGCCTCTACAAAAGCCTCCCACGTACCACCAACACAGCCTTTCTCATACTTCCACCATTGACCCGTATCTCCTTTAAACTGGAAGGATGCCAAGGTCACTTTCAGTGCTCCGTCCTCGATGCCAAGCATCTCAAACGTCTTACTCATTTGCTCCAACCACTCGTCAGCCTTCAGTGGCTCTTTCGGATCCCCAATAAACTCATCCGGATTAGACCGGAAGAACTCCCTCTTCAAGAAAGAAGGTCCTGCCTCAGCAACCTGATTCCCAGCTCTGAGAATACCCAAAACTCCTGCTATCTCTCGGGCCAAGGCACTCATAGCCTGCTGACCTGTTGGCTCGGCCACATTGGCCTGACCAACTCCCTCCTGCACTGCCGGAATCTCATCCGGTATAGGCACTTCCTGCCTCCCAGACCTACCACGCCTACCACCTCTTCCTTGTCCTGACATCCTAATAAAGGAAACGAAGAACATTAGCACATTCACAAATGTGCCGAAACTAAACACTCGCGTCCTAATGCATGGACAACTGTAATTCATTCCACGTAAGCACATAAACACATAAGCACTTACGAATTTCATTTCCGGATAATGATAGTCTCGAGGTGTTACTAGAGTTCCGGTTAGAAACAGCATTGATCAAGTGCTTTTCCAAAAAGACTCCCGGAAACCCAAGGATCCAATCCCATACCCAAATAATCACATAAACATGTTATCAATTAAACACATAGCATATGACACTACTTCTAAGTCTCTATCAAGCGAGACAAACCCATTGTGATACTAATCACTTCCCACGTACCCAAAGTATTTGAACCCGGTACGCTCTGATACCAAGTTGTAACGCCCTCAAAATAATAACAATAAACCCATCAGATAAGACATGAATTTACATTTAAACTAACCGCATTCCTTTCATTCATTAGAATTCCAAGACATAAGTATTACATGTTAACCTCATAACAAAATGCCCTACGGGCTTACAGCCTTCCAAGTTAACACTTGGTTACAACAAAGAGTTCAAACTCGTTTACACATTAAGCCCTTGGCTTGAAATTACATGTAATACATCAAAAGTAAAACGACAAAACTATGCCCGCCACTAGCCTCCCAGCTATGTCCTTGGAGGTGGCATGCTACCTGTACCTGAAAATGATATAATGACTTGGACACTCAAAGCCAACAAGCTAAATTGTTTATAAGACACGTCCTTAATTAGTTAATAAGAATCAAACAACAAACAATCACGGGTAGTGCTATTCAAGTTCAAAAATTAAATTAATTTTTTAAACTCAATGATGCGACAATATATTAAAATGTCTAAAGCAAATCTCTATATCATATCTTCTGTAATCATTCACCAAGTATCTCATTTATACATCATTGAGTTTAAAAAAGTGATAATTGTTGAGAAGTCCAACCTAAAGATGGTATAAGACATTAGGTTTAGTAGATATTTTATGTTCGTGAGAGGTCCACCCTTTGTGAAATAATTTGGTGAGAAGTCCTTTTGTTTGTTTTGAAGGACATTTTGCTTTCAATTTTACCCCTTAATTTTCAGTTGACTTTTGTTAACTATTTATTTAAAAAATTTCCTTATCTGTTCAATTCCCCATATTCAATTTTTTACCCTACATGTTCAATTTGTTTCCCTTTATGTTCAATTTGTGTGGGTTTCTCTCTCTATCTGTTCAAATTCTATGGATTTGTCTTTTTTTTTTTCTTATCTGTCTTGAAAAATCTAAAATTCCTCGAGATACTGATTCATGATTATGTTTCAATTTAAAATAGTGAATATCAATCACAATCAAACAACCAACGACAAATAGGCACAACGATTTAACGTGGAAAAAACTACAAGGAATTACACATGCGTACCCTCAATTACTTAGCAAATCTACGCTTGAATTGAACTACATCCGATGTGCCTCTTCCACTACTATCTTCACCTCAGAATTGCTTTGCCCAATGTTGAATTCATAACGCCAATATTGAATCGACGATGATGAGCCACTCTATAATCTACCAAAGCTTTTGGCCCAAGTTCCTAAGAATCCACTGATGAACACCTATTTCTTTATATGAATGAAAAGACGAAAACAACCCTTTATATTTGACACTCTGTAGTTCATTCACCTATCAATCACCTTCTATACATCAAGGAAACTCATATAAATACATTCTTCAATGTAATACACTTTGTATTTTTCTCTTCTTTGAGAATCTAGATGGGTTTAACCTAAAAATAGCAAATGTTGCACTTTATGCTCAACAAAGTTGCTATGATCGCGCCAGCGCACACTTCAGTGCTCGAGCGGTGTGAGCAAAGGCAGTGCAAATCATATAAGCAAATTGCTCAAGCATTACTTCTACCGCTCGAGCAGTAACACGAATTTTCCAGAAGTTGTAAATATAGGCTAAACTACTAGATGTACCACTTCACTGCTCAAGCACATAAATGATCGTTCGAGCGGTCAAACAACTTTGGCTTTGAAGGCATTGCCCTTTGACTCTGCTTGGGCAGTGCCCCTTGATCCCTGTACATAGTTTAACGTGTAAATGAGTTAGCACTCTTTTGTTGTAACCAAGTGTTAACTTGGAAAGCTGTAAGCCCGTAGGGCATTTTGCTTTTGTTGTTAACATGTAATACTTTTGTAATGAAACTCTGATGAATAGAAGAATGTGGTTATTTCATATGTTAATGAATGTCTTATTTGATGGGTTTAATGTTATTATTTTGAGGGCGTTACACCCATCAATATAGATATGCATTGATAAGTAAAAGACCAACATTCTTCTATTCATCAGAGTATTCCATTACAAAAAATATTACATGTTAACAATAATTAAATGTAATATTTGTTAACAATAAGTAAAAGACCAACACTCTTACAGCTTTTATTGTTAACATGTAATATTTTTTGTAATGGAATACTCTGATGAATAGAAGAATGTTGGTCTTTTACTTATCAATGCATATCTATATTGATGGGTTTAATGTTATTATTTTGAGGGCGTTACAGTTGAGAGAATGAGGAAGTGAATCAACAACTATTAACAATTCTATTGAAGCTCTATTCAAAATCACTTAATAACAAAGGTTACATGCAAAAACAAAATTAAATGTCCCAAATGAGCAATACTCAACAAAACAGCCCCATCCACAAAAATTTTTAGTTCAAGCTTCCCAATTTCATTTGATTATTCAAGTAAAAATGATAAAATTTACAATGAAATCATGAAACTGTCCTATTTATACCCAAAAGGCAGTATACATTCATTTTACTGTTACCCAATACTATTAATTTAACTGAATTGAATCAATCTGACAAAGATATGAGCTATTGCACTTTGTTTTCCTATGCATTTTGTTAGTTTCTTTAGACCAAGAATCAAACCATATAATTCAAGCAATCAATTAAAACCACACACATATGCAGATGCCAAACTAATAATATAAAATTTAAGCTAAAGATGCACTGTTTTATGTCAATATCAATAACCCACCAATCAATAATACTAAGAACAAATAGAGATTAGATTCCACAATGAACATAGTTAAAATAGAATTTGCAAATCAAATTGAAAGCAGGCTAACAAATAGAAGGCTTCTCTGTTAAACCAACTAATAATGATGAAATTCTAAACAACCAATTAGAGGATTCTATGTAAATAAGAAGACTTTTGTTAATGAGATTAATAAAAAATTGAACTGGATGGTATTACAAATCCAAATAATTAAGTTATGAAATTGAAAACCAATTAACTGGAAAAAAAAATTTCAAATATTAATCATTAACACAACTTCTATAAGTAAATAAAAACTTGAAATTAAGCCATGAATTTGAATTTGAATTTGAATAAAAACTTGAAATTAATCATTAATCATGAATTTGAAATCTTAGTAAATAAAAACTTCAACTCAACTTCTATAAGTATAAAACAAATTAAGTCTTGAATTTACCTTTTATATCTATAACTCATGCCTCAACTTGAAATTGCTTCCGTTGGTAAAGTTTCGAATTCTATAGAAATTGAATACATTTCTACCAATTAAAAAAACCAAAATTGTATTTAGATATAACTGAGATAGGGGGGTGGGAGTGAGTGGGAATCATTCCATTATGAATCTTCAGCCTAAAACAAAATCCAAACACATGTGGGCTCAACTAGTGGTGTATGATGAGATTACAAATGTACATTAAATATTGGGGGAGGGGGGAGGGGGAAAACAAAGGTGAGAAAGGTTCAAATGAAAACCTCTTTGTACAATAATGCAATAACAACATACTAAAAACCCCCAAATCCCGTACTAATATACCAATAAAAGCACGAAACAACAACTCATTCACATGAAAAATATATCTAAAAATCTAAGTTTGGGTGCTCACCACGAAAAAGTTATTGAACCCATTAATCTTGAGAGAGAGAGAGAGAGAGAGAGAGAGAGAAAATCACCACAAATCAACTATGTAGAGCATGTGTTGGTCTTCAAAATCAAAGAATCATGGAAGTCAAAAATTATTGAAATCAACTTCCAAACTGCCCACAAGGATGCAAGTTTCTCAAAATGTTATTATTACCTTTATCAGTCAAATCATTAGAATGTTATTATTATTATTATTATTTTTTTGCTAAATACATTAGAATGTTATTATTACCTTTATTAGTTAAATCATTAGAATGTTATTATTATTATTATTATTATTTTGCTAAATACATTAGAATGTTATTATTACCTTTATTATTACCTTGATCACCACTCTTAAAAGGATGCACATCACATTAATAAAGTTTGTTTATTTGTCAAAAAAAAAAAGAAAAAAAAGAAAAGGATGCACATCATAAGATAGTTATGAATTTTTATGATGAAGATTGCCAATGTTTGTGGTGCGTGTTAAAGTCAATTTGTGTGTGTGTAAATTCCATTGAAACATTTTATCAAACACTTAATAAGCAAGGAAGATAGAATGGTTATCGTTCATGTTTGGCACTACTTTTTTCAATAAAATCTGTTTTCTCAAACGATTTGCCAGATTTGGACTCTTTGGTTCAGATTAAGAACCGTGACACAAATCGAGTCCGAACTGTAGCACGAGGCCCCACGCGGGCGCTGTTACATATATATACATAGATAATATATATATGTATAAGAAAAAACACAAAACCCATAAAAGTATACCCAAAATCCTACATGCATATAGAAAATTAAGGAAAAACTATACTCACAATTTGATTTTGGGAATCGTTCTTTCTCTATTCCACTAATGATCAATTGATGGTCTCTATGGCTTCAAAGAAAAAAAATAAAAAAAATTGTAATTAATATATATACACACAATAATATATTAAGAAAGAGATAAGAGTATTACTTTTACTTTGCAGAACAGAGCACCCAACAAACCCATAATTTATTTGCACTATATATATATTTTTAATGCATTCTCTTGGCTAAATATTGATTTATCATGTATTGATTTCTCATATATTAGGGGAAATTAATAATGTCCACTCTTAAAAGGATGCACATCATATTAATAAAGTTTGTTTATTTGTCGGAAAAAAAAAGAATAATATATAATTTGAAAACCAACAATTCTAGAATTTTGCTAACAATTCTATGCCGTATAGAATCTGAAAGGTATAGAATTTAGAAAACCAACAATTCTATACCAACATCATTGTAGCTTAAGCCTAAACTTAGAAAACCCACAAATTCCTACTAAATCAAAGTAAGAAAAATAAAAATAAACAATACTCAAAAACCCAACCAACTCTTCATATATGTGTGTATATATTATCTGTATAGGTAAAAATCTTCATATATGTGTGTAAACAAAAACCCACAAAAGTGCACCCAAAATTAAAGAAAAACAATACTCACAGAAAAAAAAAACAGAAAAAATTGGTAAAAATCTATAATCAATATATAAAAAGTGCAACTAACTCTTCAATTGATGACCTCTGTGGCTTCAAAGAAAAAAAACAAAGGGATGAAAACATAGACTAAAATAAAGTATCCCTTTCTTTCTCAATATACATATTTTTTTCAGTTTATAATTAACCCCATAAACTGCACCAAATAGAGCAGCATGTACCCTAGCATTTATATAATCAAAATCAATAATCCCATCAAAATCAATATAATCAAAATCAAAATCAATAATTACAAAATCAATTAGAAACTTTATATATATTAATAATTAAAATTGTAAGGGTCATGCTTAAGTGTGCAACCCCCTTAAGGAAACTGACCTGCTTAGCAGGTCACCAATGTGTAAGTTTCCAAATATTTTGATATAACCCAATACATATAAATGTGTAAATGCAAAATGGAAGGGTGTAACTGCCTTGCATACCATATGCAAGGCACACATGAGAAAAGTCCAAATTGTAAATTTTTTCATGAATATTATTTTTTATTTTATTTTATTTTTTTTCTGAATTCCACTACAGTGCAATTACCCCAAATTAATACTTCTCCATATATTACTGCACATTACTCAAAAATGAAGTTTGAAACTTAAATATAGATAATAAAAGCTTTCAATGCAGATTAGTGACAGAACAGAAATTACATAAACATTCACATTGGGTTTTGGGGTTTTTAAACTTAAGCAAAATAGAGAACTTTTCGGTGCAACTAATTGTAAAGCTATTCCATGGAAATCATGTTTGGAAGAATATGCATTTTCAAAACTCAATAGGTAGTTTAGCAAAACTGCTATTCGATTCATAACACCAATTGTAACAAATTAATGCTTCTGAAACCCAATGAGCTCCAAAATCAAATCTATTCATATTAAACTCTAAATTAGAAAGTTTCATGAAAATTCATATAATCGAAATCAATAATCCCATCACTGAAAAAGAAACACCACCCAGAATCAATAAACCCACATATTTCTGGTTTGAACATAAAAGAGATTCAATCATGGGGTAAAACAACTCATCAGAATCATACTAAATCGGACACACTTCATCATATCATACACCACAACATCATCATTTCTGGCTCCAGTCATTCAACTGACCTTTTTGAATGATGCCATTCTCGTTCAAGTATTCAACAAATTCAAGTACGCAACAAACTCTTCAATATATATACACAAAGGGATGATCTCTGTGGCTTCAATATATATACACACAAAGAAAACAAAGGAATGGTATGTGAAGCGCCAAAAAAATTTGGAGATGAACAAATATAGTGAACCTCACCGATTTGTTGCCGCGATGACGCCGATTTGGACCTACCGATCTAGCAAGGCTAGCACCCAACAAACTCTCCATCTGCGAAGTCGCCGATCTGCTCTTGAATGAGAGAGAGAGAGAGAGAGATGGATGGAAGGAAAGAAGAGATCTGCTCTTGAATGAGATCTCCTCTTGAATCAAAACAAAGAAACTCTTCTCTTGAATACCGAAGGATTGAATCACCAGTGTAAATCCACCACTGAAATATAATGTCTCTTGGACATTTCTCAGCTGTTGGATTGATTCAATCTAACGGTTCACATTTTGACACAGGAACAACAGTCCCATCAAAATTCAAAAACCACTCTCCCTTATTATATAGATATATATATATCTTCATACTTTTCTATATTCTTTTTATAAGTTTCAATCTGAACCCACATCAATAATTTAAATTGTTTATTTTATAAGCCTTACAATAAAAGTTATCTATGCAAAAAGTTAACTTTATCAGAAAATTATAAATACAAAAATAAATCGATTTTGTTTTATAAAATAAACTAGTGTATGCCCGTGCCTAAAGGTACGGTGCAAATAATGATGAGATCAAAATGTAATTAAATATAAAATTATTGGGTTAAAAGGTAATTTATCCCATTTGTAGCTAAAAATTTGAAGTCAAAATATGAATGAAGGTCTGGTTAGTTTTGAAAAGATTTTTTATTAAAAAAACTTGAAAATATTTTTGATTGTATATTTTGAAAATAAATATTTCCCACTCAACTATTTAAAGTACGGCAAGTAACGCAATCATAAACATTTCATTTTTATTAAAAACAATTTATGACTCTACAGTATAAACTTCATATCAATGCAAACATTAAAAATAAAAGCACTCTTGCTATGCAAGTTAATAAAAAATGGTAAAGACAAAACAAAACATACAAAACAAAGTATTGTACATTTGTGAACACTCTATAATTCAAAAAAAATTACACCAAACAATGCACACCAGCCAGTATTTTGCAATTCAAAAAAAAAAAAAAAAAATTAAATATCAACCAACGCACACCAGCTATTGCTCTACAATCTAAGAAAATTAAAATTGAAATGCACACCAACCAGTGCTCTGCAATCTAAAAAAATTAATTTAAATACCAAGTAATGTACACCTGTTGGTGCTACTGCTGCAAATCACATTGTAATAGTTCTTTGCAAATTATAAACCTGAAACTACGTGAGAAAAATCTAGGAAAAATAATAATAATTTAACTTGCCTACAAACAATGTGACATGAGAAAAATGTACTCCCAACGCAACCTGACATCAACCAAAAACCTACAACTGTTATGAAAACTTTCAGATATAACTAATTAAGTTGAGAAACAACTAGTATACCTAGGCAGTTCAATATAAAGCTAGACATTGGGTCATTGAGCAATTAACAATATTTTTTGATTAATACTAAATCACTTGTACATTTTTTGAGCAATACTAAATCACTTGTACATTCATGAAAATACTAAATCACTTGTACATCCATGAAAAATATTAAATCACTTGTACAAAAAATAACAACCTTACAAAAAGTAGCAACCATACATAGCAGTCAAATGTTTTTTTCTAAATCACTTGTACATCTTTTGAGAATTTAAAACGAATAGCAAAAAGTCAACCCGTCTCTCCACTTTTCAAAATAAAACCATTGATAGCAAAATCGATAATAAAATCTAAAAATTAATAGGAAAATTGCAAATCAATAGTAAAGCTTATCAACTTTAATAATTTAAGTGATAAAGTTTCCCATGATTTTGCAATTTTTTTTGGTCTTACCATTGATTTGCAATTTTTCCTAAATTAATTCCAGTAATTAAGTGTCACGGATAGAAAATACTTAATGGGTTACAATCAAGATGCGAAGAAATAAAAATATAAAAAAAATGACTTACCCCTGCAATTTTCGTAAGCAATCTTGGTGAAAATTCTACAAAGATACTAAGATATTTTTATCCCCAATCAAGCACGAGTCATTCGCTATTTTAATTCATTTTCATATAAGACAATTAGCGAATGACTTGTGCCTAAAAACATTCCAAAAGGAAAGGAAAAAAAAATATCTAAGCATACTGTCTATCCATTCTTGCATACCGTATCTCATGAATTGTTTGTATGATTTCAAATAAATATATCAAATGGGTTATGAGTTCGAAAACAATTATGATTAAAAATTAATACTGTAATTGCTAAAAAAAGGCAATTAATAGACTATGCTCAATTAAGCGGTCCTATGCAAAAATAATAATTTTCATTAGATCACTCAAACACAAAATAGATAAAAATCTGCTCAACAAATAAAAGCTGATAGAAAATGAGATTAGTAGAAAACTAAAAAGTTAATTGGAAAGTAATTTGAAAATTCAGTATTACTTATTTTTCCTTTCAAAATGACACCAAAATTAAAATTAGGCATTCCATCAGCCAAACTCCTCTTGGTTAAAGTAGATAGCATAATAATCAGAAAACAAACAAAAAATCAATAACTACGGACCTCTAAAAAACTAAAAAATAATAATAAAAAAATAACTATGAATTAAAAAATATGAACAAAAAAAATTAAAGTCGCTCTTTCTATTTAGGTCAAAAATCTGTCATAGTGTTAAGCTTTTCTCTCATCCTACCTTTAAAACCCACCAAAGAAAACATTGAAATCAATTATTTTTCAAAACTGTCAACATATATGCACCAAAAGTTACAAATAATCACATACCCATAAATTGAGTCCTGAAACAATAAATGAGCTACATATACCTATAATAAAAAAAAATACACAATCCCAAAGAAATGAACCCTCAAGATCAAACATAGATCATACCCACATGTCAAGAGAAAATGAATGGGATAAAATGCAGATGGTTAAAGAGAGGAGAGATGGATAAAGGTTTGTGGAGTGAGCTTTGAAGTGAAGCAAGATACAAAAAATTGAGAGATCTTTAAAAGTGGAATTTATCAACAAACATGACACATTTGAGAGGGAATTTAAAGGTGAAAAAACAATCTCTCACCATTTGATCTTAGAAAGAAATAATCAGTCTTACCAAAATATTCAAGATACTTTTAAAAAGCTGCCTTCTTGATCTTAGCTGTATGAGATCCGACAAAATGTTTAAAATTGATCTTGACCATCTAAAATGATACATGAGACAACTGTCCAATCTCTCTACTTGGACAATGATATAAAGTACAGAACAATGTAATAACAATGATTCCTAAATTTCCGAATTTCACAAAGCTTCACAATTCAAGTGATGACAAAACAGAGTTATATTCTTCATCCAAGTACATCATCACTTATTGTTATCTATTCAAGGCTCTAAAGCTCCATGATCATGATTATCACCATCTTGCTCTTGCTTCCCTGGCTTGTGAGAAATTAATTCAAATTGTGAAAGTTCGGTTAGTAACTTGGTAGACAGAAAGTAGCATGCTACATAAAAGAGAATTGATATGATACATGATTCAATGTTGAGATATCTACAACACAATATAATAACTTCAAACTCTCTTGCAAATGCCAACATCACTATTTAAAGCAATGCAACTATTATGGTCAATTGAAACCTGTCATTCCATGTTCAAGTGAATAGACATGCGTCTGCACTATTAAAGTAGATAAATGAATAGAAAGAAAACAATAGCATAGAGAGTGAAATTGAGAATGACAACAAATCATACAAACCTCCAAACTGTAGCTACCTAAAAACCTATTATAGTGAAAACATCATGTTTGATACAATAAGAAAAAGAAAACAACCAAAGAAAAAGCAAAATTCAATACTAAAACCATGATATAAAACAAAATTCAGTTGATAGCGGAAGACAACCTTGTAAGAGAAAAATAATCCAAGTACCTACTAATCTGTGTATTTTTTCCCAATACAGGAGTCTAGGCTATTCCTACACTCTTCTAACTCATTGAGAGTATTGTTCAATGGAAACCCAAAAAAGGAATGTGAGACATGTATTTCATAGAAAAGAAAAGTTACATGACTGACCAAATATTTAAAAAAAATGTTATAATTTTACCTTATTTATTTTTATGCCTACACATCATGACTAAACAATGGATAAGAGTTTTTTAAGATTGTAAACCGACAAATAATTAAATTCAAATCTATAAAATGAGTATGAAAAAAAATAAAAAATAAAAAAGCAATTAAAGTTTACCTTGTGTTTAATATTCATTTTTGGTTGAATATGTTGCTTTGAGTTCCCATCAAGAAAACAAACTAGTTGGAAACAATGTTAATTATAAAGGTTAAAAAATACAAAATAAAAATAAAAGAGAGACGAAGGACAATATAATATTTTAATTGAGATCCAAAAATATACATAATCCTCCAGCCAGAAAATTCAAATCATATTAAATAAACCCTCCAACGAAGCTTAACAATTAAATCATGAATTTACCTTTATAACTATAACTCATACCTCAATTTGGAAGTGCTCACACTGGTAAATAAAATATTACAAACTTTAAACTATTGTGAATTTTTCCAAAGAAAATGAGTATCAAAACTAACATATTCCTATAGATTCATATCCAACCAATAGTGGTAGAGTATTTAGAATGAATAAGGAAAAAGATTAAAAAAGAAAGATTACTTTAGGAACATGACATATTTCAAAAAATTATTTAGGGACATAAAGTCTAGATAGGAGTATTTAGGAACATGACATATTTTCATAGTACATATCGTGGAAAAAAGTAGAAAATTTAAAATTTACTTGGCAAAAGTGTCACCCTTAAAAAATATATAAAAACAACGCCCAAATAGTACACATTAAAATCCATGTAAACTACTAAGATAACTGTGGAACATAAAATTTTATAATATTCATGTGAGTTTACCACTTGGATGCTATTTAGGATAAAGATGAAAGAGAAATGTGTCTATTTTGTGAAATGGGCACTAAAGGTAAATGCACTTACTTCTCAACTTTCAATTTTTATGTTCAATTTTTTTAAACTTATTTAATTTATTTATGTTTTATAAGTAGAAATTCCAACAAAATACTCTCGAGTCTAGCATAAATTTTCAAAATAAAAAAGGAAAAATTATAGGTAGCCTTTTAGAAAATATTACATTTTTATATTCAACTAAGACAGAAAAAAAAAACGAAAGACTTTTATTTTTAATGAACCTTTTAGAAGATTTTTTTCAATTTTTTGTTTTGCTTTGTTTGTTTGTTTGTTTTTTATTTTTTTTTTAGATCTAGTAGATTGACTTGAAAAGTAAATTTTTTCTACACAAATTTTTTTTTAAAAAAAAAAAATACAATAATTAGTGAAAACCTACTTTTTATTTTTATTTTGCTAGCACCAACCACAACTCATCCAAGATGATCTGATCTACTATTCTGCAACTCACACAACATTTCCTGAATGAATAAACAAATACATTTAGAGAGTGTCTAAAAGCTACGGACAAACTAATTTTTCTTATATGAAAAAAAAAGTTAGAACAAAATTGAGTTGTGGAAGTTACACATAATTAGGTAAAGTTGTGAGATAAAATTAAAAAGTAAAATTATTTTATATATACTTTTGTTAAGTGAAATGCAGTGTTAGAGTTACTCTAAAAAGTAAAAAACTTTGTTGATTTACAAACCAAATCAGAACTAAACCACATCACATTCAAGCAATTTCTTCCACAAAGAGAAACAGAGATGTAATGTGAGATGTATATAAAGCAAGTAAAAGGGAGTGAGGCAGTGCTTACCATCAAGATGTGGTTGAAGAGGAGGAAGAGCTGCGGAAGCATAGATGCTGTAGAGAGAGAAGATGAACAAAACAGGGCATAGAGAGAGAAATAGAGCCATTTGCTGATGCTGTAGTGTAGCTGTGTATTGAAATGAGGAAAGAGAAGAAAGTGAGCTGTATCTATATATTAGTGTATGCCCGTGCCTAATGTTAAGATCAAAACATAATTGTAATTTATACGTATCATGTTGAAATTTGTAAAAATTTATGTCATTTTTTCATGAAGATACTAAAAAAATATATATATTGAAATTTTGAATAGTTTGTGTCATTTTTTCCACTTTCTTAATTCTAGTGGTAATAGAAGGCTCCTCAAAAGGGCATAAAAATTCTTTCAGTTAATTCTTTCACTTGTTAACTAAGACAATTTCTTGCCACGTAAGACAAATTCAAAAACCTTCTTTCCATATTAAGTGCCTATTTAAAAAACCTTGGTATGAATTGGGCCTAGGCTTTTGTAAGCTATTTAAATGCCTATTTTTGAATAGCTGAAACAAACATTAAGGGTTGATAGTGAAACCACCTTCTTCTTCACTTATGAGGTACCATTATGCATAATCATCCAATTAAAAGTATAGAGCAGGTTTAAACAGCTTCAAGCATAAAGTAAGTTTATGCCATCACTCATTACTCCAAAATGACTAACTAATAACATAGATAGTCTACTGAATTAATGTAGTTCTAAAACCAAATATTTGAAGAAAAATCAAAACGGCCAATTGGCTTAAAACTAACTTTTGTTACTTTAGACCTCTTTACTGTTTTTTTTTTTTAACAAATTCTTTCTAGACCTCATTGAGCCAATCTCAGCATTGTTTAACTGGCAAAGCTGAAAGCATAATTTGTTTTATTTTTGATCAGAACTTACAATCCTCACTCTGAAAGTAAAATAAAAAATGAGAGGAAAAAAAGAAGAAGGAAATAATAGGCTTAGCTCCTGTAAAAATTAACAGACGGTTTTCACCCAATGAAACAAAAATATATTGAGTTTAGAGTCACAGGAGCAAAGGGAAGAAGAAGAAAAAAAATTGACTCTAACCATCCAATCAAAAATTTAATTCATTATAACCACATTTTTTGGTCACATCTATTTTAAAATGAATATACAATTGTGTCTACAGTGTCTAAGTTTTAAAATTAAAATTTTAATTGATTATAAGCACTGGTAGAGTTATAGGATGTGAAAAACGTAATAGGCAAAGTTATTCTATTGAATCAATATAATCTAAATTTCTCTTCCACCCCCAAAATCACCTATCAAGAAGAAAAATTCCAATAAAAAGAAACTCAATAAATAAACTTCTAAAATTGTGAAGAAAAAAAAAAGGCTCACTTGTTAAATGGGCCATTGTGCCATTGCTCTTCATTTCTTGAAACATTCACTAATAGACCCACACAACACTTCCATTCATTATCTAACTTGAAATTTTCAAGTCTAATCAAAACAAACTAAAACATCTTGTTTTTGAAAAACAATAAAATCAAATATAAAGGCATTCTAAACAATGCTAATTTTTAAAATTACAAAAAAAATCATCACAATGATTATCATCAAAATAGTATGAAATTCAAAAATGAAAATAGAAGACCCAAATTATTAGCATAAAAAAATCAAGTATTCGCTTTTCTTGGTTCTTGTTTCTCTACCGTCTCTGAACAAAAAACATAACTGCATCTAGCTAATAATCCAGAAGATAGCCAACATATAAAATGAAGCCTAGCTAGTAAAAATTTAAGATTCTTAATTTTCACAACATGTAAAATGAAGCCAAGTTAAACAATAGAATAGCAACAAATTATTGACAAATCCATCAATGGAAGGCAGACCAATTACCTAATCAACCATTGTAGCAAACAAAGCCATAACAACTTTTTATGAGCTAATCAAACACACCTTCAAGCCAAGGCATATGTATCTGAAGCAAAAGGAAGAATAAAAAATATAAGCAAGCAAGCTCCATTATCCATTATCTAAAATCAACTCCCTAAAAATTGCCCACTGTTTATTATTAAAAATAAGATCCAACTCCCATTGATTGATTCACCAATTTGAATATACCTATATTTTTGTTAATCTTACCAAATATCCAAGGCATGTATCATTCACTGTTTGGGGGGAATGTAGAATAAACTATGATGGATTCACTCACTATTTATTTTTTTATTTTATTTTATTTTATTTTTTTTGTGTGTGGGGGAGGGGGGGGAGGGAATGTAGAATAAACTATAAGATAACTTTGATCAATTAGGGCATTCACATTACCAGCACTAAGTGCATTCAAGCATGGTTAATCAAACTCTCCGTAGGAAAGGTTGTTTAGCCATTTATTTGGCTTGATAGATTTACTCACTATCTGAACAACAAAAAAGTATAATTATATAAGAAAGTTGTAACACCCTCAAAAATAAACCCATAATATATATAATATTGACATGCATTAATAAAAGAAAACAAATCATTATCTCATTCATCAGAGTATTAATGTTGAAAACATTACATGTAACATCAAAAGTAAATGCCCTACAGGCTTACATCTTTCCAAGCCAACATTTGGACACAAAATGTGAGTACTAACTCAACCACAAATTAAGCCCTTGGCTTGAATGTTTACATGTAATATCAAATAAAAACAAATAACTAAAGACAAGTCTTCAAAGTCCAAATCCGTCCAAGCTAAGTCCTTGGAGGTAGCATATCACCTGGACCTGAAAATGATGTTCCCGTATAGGGTGAGCCACAGCCCAGTAGAAATATACTAAACCAAATATAAGCATTGAATAAAGCAATAGCATTCAATAGATGGTTAACACAACTATTCACTTCACCAACATATAGTTTCATGACATTAATGTCTATGACACGTTTCACTTTCCATTATTTATTCAACTTTCCATTTATATCAATATGGCTCAGAACCTGGCCAAACTATAACAGTGAACTAAATATCACATTAACATTTCTTCCAATATCAACAAAACAAATGAGACTAAGGCTCATACCAAAACACTTCCATACTTCCCGATTGATACACATTTTAGTGCTGTATCAACAACATGTAAAAACACTTCCAATATCAATAAGCACACATGTTAGTGGTGCTAATGGAGTCCATCCCCTATCTCCTCCGAAATTGGTTTGAAAGTCCATCCCCTATCTTCCCTCAAACCATGGAGTACATCCCCTATCTCCTCCCAAACAAAATGCATATACAATGTATCAAACACTTGTCATATACAATACTCAATCAATACACGTATTTTCTGTATTAATTCAACAGTCAAAATCAATGACTCAACCGATGTGATTAGTTTCAGTTTTCCCTAATTCACATGCAATGTCTACAACAATCACGACTATCCTCCACTGATAGCCCAAAACAGTTATTTCTAAACAGGAAATAAATGTATCAACAAGCATAAACGCAACATTTTCATAGGTGAGTGATTAAACTATCCAACTACACCATTAAATCCCAAAAGTTCCCAATTCCATGAATTCAACTAAATTCACCAGTTTTCCCTAAATTAATTATGCAAATTAATTTATTACAACACTAGGGTTTTTCCCCAAATTACCAAACAACCCCCAACATATCAAAATACCAAAACTCAGAACAAAACCTATAATATGGAGTAGGAAATCCCTATCTCGAAGTAAATAACCCGAATGGAGAAGATAGAGATGATGACCCAAAATCCAAAGTGCTCCAAACCGCCAAACTCTCAGATTAAAACGAAGCTCTCGACTCACTCTATTTTTTAATAAAGAGCCTAGGGTAGAAACACCCTAAAACTAGATGATACCTAAGAGAGAAGGTAAGTGGAGGGAGAGAGAAGTCGGACCTAGGGTTTTGGTATCAAAAAGAATAAAAAAAAACTGAATTTTCTCCGCTGCTGCCTATTTAAACCTGACAGGCTCGCTCGAGCGAAGGATTGGTCGCTCGAGCGACCAGACACAAGAAAGCCTCGCTTGAGCGAATAAAGTCTCGCTCGAGCCAAAAACTCGATGCTTCAGGTCTGCAACCCAGAAGCTTGCTCGAGCGACGAAATGCTCGCTCGAGCGAAGAACTCGAAAACATACACCTCGCTCGCTCGAGCGAAGAAACACTGCTCTCAGGTCTATACTAGATGCAATCACTCGCTCGAGCGAAGAAATCCTGGCTCGAGCCACCAGACACAAAACTCAACTATCGCTCGAGCGACCAAACCCTGGCTCGAGCGAAGGACCAAAAACAAAAGCTCGCTTGAGCGACCAACTCCTCGCTCGAGCGAAGGTCCAAAAATCTGGACAACAACACTTGGTTTCCAAACCCAACCAACCTGTAACAAACCTGCCCAACACATCCTATAACTCAAAAATAAGAAATTAAAGGACGATAACAACAATTTGATAACAACAGGATCTACGAAACATAAGTCCGGATACAACAACCAAAAGGAAAAGACCGGGGTCGCTATAAAAGTAAACTATTTTAATTGAGGCATTTTACAAAACATTCAAAATTTGACCATCAAAAACAACTGCCACAACTTTCTAGCAAAATTTGAAATTAGTTACCTGACCAAAGGTAATGTTGAAGAAGATAACCAACAATTCTATAGCAAAATTGAATGCTTATGTGTCATGAAAAATTTATAGGTGTTAGAAAAGTGAATCTGAAAGGTATAGAATTTAGAAAAGTGAATCTGAAAGGTTCGGTTAAATGCAAGTAAAGAAATTATGTCTATTCCTAATAAAGAAAAAATATACACAACATCATTGCAATGTAAGCCTAAACTCAGAAAACCTACATAGAAAAATAACCACATAAAAAAATCAAGAGAAGAATAATATTAGTAGTTGGATGATTCCCATTATCCAAATGCAAGTTAAAAAATTATTGGGATGATTCCCAATCCTCCACAAAATCAAACCGAAAACAAAAAGTGCCTACTAAATTCCATCAACTGGATTTGTTGTATGTAAATTCCATCAACTGGATTTAGAGGATACCATCAACTGGATTTAGAGGATGATTCCCATTATCCTTTTAGTATTTAAAGCATCGAATTTGTTGAATAATTCCATTTTTAAAAATTTAATATTATTTTATTATGGCTGGTTATGGCTGGTGGGTTATTGCTCTACCGTGACTATAATGGGACCGTGCATATTATATTAAATTAATTTAATGGAATAAAAAGGGTGACGCAACAATACCCAACCCTCGATTATCAACTTCACATCTCCAAACCCACCCAACAAAACTTCACATCTCCAAATAAAAATTTGAGTAAATTATCAAACATTGAATGGTTAACAAATTGAATGGTTACATCTCCAGACCCACCCATTGAATGGTTATCAACTTCACATCTCCAGACCCACCACCCAACAATACTGACATCTTTTGAGATTTCTTGTGTGTACATTGAATGGTTATCAAACATTTTATCCTAATAATTCCAGTTGATAGAATTTGGAGGATAATGGGAATCATCCAAGAAACATTTTAGAGGAATATTAATTTAGAGGATACCATCAACTGCATTTAGAGAATAATTCCAGTTGTGTGCCTACTAATTCCATTGACACATTTTATCAAACACTTAATAAGCAAGGAATATAGAATGGTTATCGAACATTTTGGTAACAACCAAATGATAGTAAATGGGTTGATTTTACGAAACCCAAACCCAAAATCAAAATCAAAATCAAATTCGTGAAACCCAACCAACTCTTCATAAAAGTGTAAGAAAAATCAAATTCTTGTATATTATCTGTATAAGAAAAATCAACAATACTCACAGGGCTGGTATGAAGATGAATGATTTTGTGAATTGTTCTTTGTCTACTCCACTAATGATCAATTGATGATCTCTGTGGCTTCAAAGAAAAAAAATAAAAAAAATCTGTAAATATAGTCTGTAAAAAATCTGTAAATTTGTAAAATCTGTAAATACAATTTGCAAATCTGTAAAAAATATTGTCGGTATGTGAAGAAAAATATCTGTAAAAATCTGTAAATACAATCTACAATCTGCAAATCTGTAAGAAAAATCTGTAAATCTGTAAAAATCTGTAAATACAATCTGCAAATCGGTCGGTTTCATTCAAAACAAAGGGCTGGTATGTCGCCAAAAAATATAGTTGCCGATTTTCTATGTACAAATATATTAAGAGTTTGAACAAATATATTATGGAATATAGTCAAATCTGTACAAATATATTAAGGAATGAACAAATATAGTCAAGATTTTGAAGAACCTCACCGATCTGCTGGTATGTCGCCGATTTGCTGGTATGTCTATGTATTAAGAGTGAGCTCTGACAGTGAGAGATGATGGAGAAAACTATTTTGAAGAGAGAGAGAGAGAGAGAGAGAGAGAGAGAGAGAGAGAGATGGATGGAAGGGAAGAAGAAACCCCATTGTAAACTCACCGTAGGATTCCATCAGATTTCAAAAACCACTCTCCCTTATTATATAGACTAGGGATAACCCGTGCCTGAAGGCACGATCAATAATTTTTTTGGTACCACACGTATAGCGATCCCGGTTGTCCCTTTACTGCTCAGTCGTATTCCGGACTCGGTTCCGTAGAGTTGGTGGTCATATCTATCTTGTTGTCATCCTTTAAAATCCATTTGTTTGAGTTTTAGGATGTGTTGGGCTTATTTCGAGCAGGTGGGTTGAGCCTCGGTCTAAAACCTTGTTGCCAGGATTTTGGTCTTTCTGCTCGAGCGGGTCGTCTAGCGCTCGAGCGTAGATTTCGCACTCCTAGTATTTTGGTGCCCTACAAAACTTCTGCAGGTTGATTTTCTATGCTCGAGCGGGTTTCTTGCGCTCAAGCGGGTCGCGCTCGAGCGGGCTTGTTGGCGCTCGAGCGGCTAGTACATTTTTGGTAAAAGTTCTGGGTGGGGGAAAATTGCGCTTGAGTGGACTGGTTTTTCACGCTCGAGCGGACGTGCTTTATTCTTGTGTCTTGGTGCTCGAGCGGACCTTATTGAGCTCGAGCGGATCCAATTTCTTGTTCTTTACGCTCGAGCGTTGTGTTTTCCGCTCGAGCGGACCTTTCGTATATCAGTTGGCTGTGAGACATTTTTGAATCACTTTTTGCATTCTCTCTCTCTCTCTCTCTCTTACTTTCTAAAAAGATATTTTGAGAGCCTCTCTCTCTAGAAACTCCCTTCTCTCTAGGGTTTGATCTAGTTAGAGTGCTTTCCTTTCCTTCGGCCTTTGTAAAAGTTGTGTTGATCGTTAAGGGCTACGTTTTGATCCGAAAATATTGAGTTTTGGAGCACGTTGATTTTCTTCATCTTCTCCGTTGGAGCTCAAACTTTGAGGTAGGGATAACCTACTCCATCTTATGAGCTTTGTCTTTGAATTTTAGCATTTTAATATATTGGGGGTTGTTGGGTAATTTTGAGAAAGTTTGGGCCTTTGTGTAATTTTACAAAAGTTGGGGTTTTATTTGTATAAACCTATATGCATGATAGGCATACAGAAATGAGATTAATGTTGGAACATTGATGGAAATGGACCCTTAGAGTTGTTTGTGAGTTATGGGAATTTGCCCTAATTGGTTTAATTAATTAATGTATATAATTAATTAAAGAAAATGAGGAATCAAATTGAGAATGTTGAAATTGGGAATGTATGGGATTAAAGGGTGTAGTTGAATCATTTATTGCTCACCTAGTTGAAATGTTGATATATTATCCATTTGTGCATTTATTTCCTGTTTAAAAATAATTGCTTTGGGCTACCGGTGGAGGGTAGTTTTGATTGATTGTAGACAATGCATGATGATTAGGCAAACGAAAACTAATCAATGGAATGTGTCATGGAGTTGACGGTTGATAGAATACATTAACTTTATGTATTGATTGATTGTGTATAAGACTTATGTGTTTATATGCATTATGTGTAGATGAGGAGATGGAGGATGTACTCCGCAGTTTAGGGGAAGATGGGGGATGGACCTCTAAACCGGATAGGTTGGGAGGAAATGGGGGATGAACTCTGTAGACACAGCTTATATGCTTGTCTAGAGAAGAGTAGATACAGCTCATATGCTTGTCTAAAGAAGTGTTGATACATCTCATTTGCTATCTGTTTATGTGTTGATATAGCTAATATGCTTATCTGTTTAAGTGTTGATACAGCTCGTATGCTTATCTATTGAAGTGTTTGTTTGATTTGATATAGCACTAAAATGTATATCATCATCATTTGTGAAGTATGGCAATGGTTTATGTGTTATTGATACAACACCAAAATGTGTATCCAAAATGAGTTTCGAAAGTGTTTTAAAGATTAATCTTAATCTCATTGAGCTATTCTACTAGGTTTGAGCCCCTTTTTCAAACTCAATTTTGAAAAAGAAGTGGAAAATGAAAAGGGACATGAACTTGAATGTCATAGTATTGAAATGTGATGTAAATGAATGTATAAGTGTTGACCATCTATCAACTGCTAATCTTTTAGTAATTGTTCATAGTTGGTTTAGTGTATTTCTACTGGCTGTGGCTCACCCTATATGGGACACCATTTTCAGGTACATGGAGCATGCCACCTCCAAGGACATAACTTGGAAGGCTAGAGGCAGGCAGATGTTTGTGGTTTCATTAGCCTTTGTTGTATTACATGTAATTTCAAGCCAAGGGCTTAATGTGTATTTGAGTTAGTACTCTCCTCTTTGTAACCAAGTATTAGCTTGGAAAGCTGTAAGCCCTTACGGTGTTTCCTTTGGTTGTTAACATGTAATATTTGTTTGTAAAGAATTACTCTGATGAATAGAATGATGTTTGTTTCTTATATCAATGCATGTTAAAATCGATGGGTTTAATGTTATGATTTCGAGGGCGTTACAACTTGGTATCAGAGCGTACCGGGTTCAAATACTTTGGGTACGTGGGGAGTGATTAGTATCACAATGGGTTTGTCTCGTTTGTTAGAGACTTAGATGTAATGTTATGTACTTATGTGATAACATGTTTATGTGATTGTTTGGGTATGGAATGTAGTTTCTTGGATGTTGAGTGGATCCTTGGGTTTCTGGGAGTCTTGTTGGAAAGGCACTTGATCAATGTTGTTTCTAACTGGAACTCTAGTAACGCCTCGGGACTATCATTATCCGGAAATGAAATTCGTAAGTTCTTATGTGTTTATGTGCTTACGTGGAGTGGATTACAGTTGTCCATGTATTAGGACGTGAGTGTTTTGTTTCGGCGCATTTATGAATGTGCTAATATCCTTTGTTACTTTTACTAGGATGCCTAGGCAAGGAAGTTGTGATTTCCCTCCTTCCACTCGGGAAGAGTTACGGAAACAGTTTGTGGAGTTACGCCAAGGTACTACTGTAACGCCCTCAAAATAACAACAATAAACCCATCAGATAAGACATGCATTTACATATAAACTAACCACATTCTTTTATTCATTAGAGTTCCATTACATAAGTATTACATGTTAACATCAAAACTGTAAGAACCCACATTTTCATCTTAATCATGTTCATGAGCATCGGTAAGATTATGACTTGTTTAGCTTGCATGTGTATGTTGTGATTTGTCTAAGTGTAGTGTGCTTGTCTCGTTTCTCCCTTAATGCGAAACCTAGGTTACGCCTTGCTTGAGTTATACTAGCCGATGTTATTCCAATGCCGAGGTCATCCTTAGTCTAGTATTAGTATCTTGAAACCCTTTGTTGAACTCAGTCCTTGCCTTGACCACATTAGCCGAGACGTCACCTTGCACCCAGTGATCTCGTCCTGGAGCGGTATGACCTAGGCCGAGGTGTGGCGCATCTAGGCCAAGATGTGGCACAGCTTAGTCAAGTGTTGTCCTTCCTAGCCGAGGTCATTGTCACCTTAGTTGACGAAGCCCTTGGTCAGCCGATGTCACCCCTTGCCGGAGTGTCATTCTGTGTAGCGTGTTAGATACGCCTTGTTGTCAGCCGATGTCATTGCCTCGTCAGAAAGCCCATACCGCTTTGCTTGTTGAACACCCTTTCCACCATGCTTTGTCTGGCCTGTCAGCCACCTTTTCAGGATGAACCCAACCAGTCGCCGCCACGTGTCTCAGCAGAGGGTTAACCCCAGAACCGGGTATAGAAAACTATCATTTGGTGTCATAACCTTGTCTTGTAGAGAGAGAAGCTCTAGGAGGAAGAAAGAGTTTTAGAGTGAGGAAGTAGATCTTCAAGCTTGATTTCTAGAGATCCAACCGTTAGATCCGCGTTCTAAGGTTAGATCCTTGATCTACTCGTAATGTTCTTTATGTTTATGTTATTGCATCGCATGATTGACAACGATTTGTAAGCCATGCATCGTTTTGAAGTTCGATTTTAGAAAGAGAAAATGGCATTCATGTGTTCTTCAAGAAAGTCTTGTTTGATCCGAAAGCTTGCATAAAGAATCATGATTTTGTGTTTATTTCCGCAAGGATTTCAAGTACGGGTACCCAGGTCCATGTTTTCAAACTCATAGCACGAAAATCCCAGATTTGTGATGGCAGATTATGATCAAGCATTCGTATATTTCATGTTTTCACACTCATGTTTTTCATGTTCATCAACAGAGGGAAACCCAGAGTTTCCCGACCTCTTTTCCTTCTTGTGGCCCTCGGGAACACACCTCGGCAAGGAGGTGTGGAACCTCGGCCTAGACCTGATTGGTGCCCAGCATGTTTTCCGAAAACATTTGTGTACATAAGAGACTTGTTTGAAAGTACGTTCAATAGGCTTTGCCGTGTGTTTGTAGGACTTGGACTTGTCTCGACCCCGACGTGTGAAGAAACTAAGTGAGTGGTATTTCTAATAAAGCTATGTTACACTTGCTTTCATAAATCTCGTCTTGCCTTGTTTTGAAAAGTATTTATTTAGCATAATGACTATCCCTATTATGTGTATCAAATGCTATCTTGGTTTTGATTGACTCTGTCTTGAAAGTCCTTTAGTGCTAGAGACTTCTAAAACTTTCGCAGCACACTTGTTCGTTGACAGTCCTGAGTGCTAGAGGACTCTAAACTTGTCGCAGGCACAGCTTGACTTGAAAGTCGCTTAGTGCTAGAGGACTCTAAACTTTCGCAGCCAGGCTTGACTGAAAGTCTATGCTAGAGGATCTCTAAACTTTTCGCCCAGCACAGCTTGTCTTGACAGTCCTTAGTGCTAGAGGACTCTAAACTTTCGCAGCACAGCTTGACTTGAAAGTCCTTAGTGCAGGGACTATAATGAACTGCACTCTTGTCTTGGGAATGTCATCACCCTCTTGTATTAAGTAGATGTAATAACATCCAAAGAACTTGAAAGGCCGGCAATGAACTTGATTTCCCTCTTGATTGTAAAGTATGCTATGTATTGTTTTGTAAGAAATCTTGGATATCAATCATGCAAAACCTTTTGTTCTAGTATCATTCACTGAGTATCCAAGCTCACCCTCTCTATATATATGTAGGTGATGAACAAGAAGGCATTGAGGCCTAGACGTGATTGCCGATGTGTTTTGGTTGGGCTTTGCCGACATGTTTTGGATTTGTCGTTTGCATCGTCTTGAAGATTATGCTTCTCGGCTTATGTTTTCTTTGTTTGTTTTGGCATATGTCGGCTTGAGAAGCCTTTTGGGTCAGGATGTATTTTGTGTTCCATTTATTGTATCTAAAATTGTAAGACTTGTACAGATGTTTGATGTATGGCATTCCATTGGACTTATGGCACGGCTCTCAATGGACAACTCGGTTTATATAGTATTTTGCTTCCGCTCTTGTAAGCCCCATATTTCATACCCTGATTGTGTGTGATTTTTGTAAGACGGCCTTCGGTAACCTCGGGTTACTGGCCATCACGGCACCAAACTACTAGGGCGGTTTGGGGGCGTGACAAAAACAAAATGCCCTACGGGCTTACAGCTTTCCAAGTTAACACTTGGTTACAACAAAAGAGTACTAACTCGTTTACACATTAAGCCCTTGGCTTGAAGTTACATGTAATACATCAAAAGTTAAGCGACAAAAGTATGTCTGCCTCTAGCCTCCAGCTATGTCCTTGGGGTGGCATGCTTCCTGCACCTGAAAATGATATTCCCTTATAGGGTGAGCCACAGCCCAGTAGAAATATACTAAACCAACCATGAACAATGACTAAAAGAATAACAATTGATAGATGGGTAACACAGATACATTCCATAAATTACACATTTATGTCATACAACTTATGAGTCTAAGTTACCTTTCATTTTCCCTTTTTCAACAGATAAGCATGCTAGCTCTATATCATTTCCACAGATATGTATAAAAACTATATCTCACATTCAGATAAGCATAAAAGCTACATCCACATTCTCAACAGATAGTATAACAACAATATCCCACGTTCACAGATAAGCATATAAGCTGTATCCACACTTTTACTAAGATAAGCATATAAGCTCTATCTTCACTTTTCTAGACAAGCATATGAGCTGTGTCTACGGAGTTCATCCCTATCTTCTCCAACACTATCCGGTTTAGAGGTACATCCCCTATCTTCCCCTAAACCGCGGAGTACATCCCCTATCTCCTCCTCTACACATAACGTATATAAACACATTGGTTCTATATACAATCACCCAATACATACAGTTAATGTATTCTTTCAACCGTCAAGTTCCATGACACATTCCATTGATTAGTTTCAGTTTGCCTAATCATCATGCATTGTCTACAACAATCACGACTATCCTCCACCGATAGCCCAAAGCAGTTATTTCTATACAGAAAATAAATGCACAATGGATATACAATCAACATTTCATTTCCTCATTTCTCACCATTAATTATCCCAATTAATCAAACAATGTAATTAGGCCATTTTCCATAATTACCATTTCAACCCGTAGGTCCCATTTTCATCAATGATACAACATTCATTCCATTTCTTTACTCCAATCATGCATCTAGGTTTATTATGATTAAAACCCCAACTTTTGTAAAATTGCACAAAAGCCCCAAACTTTTACCAAATTACCAAACCAACCCCAACGTCTCAAAATACTAAAATTTAAAGACAAAATCCATAGAGAGGAGTAGGATATCCCTACCTCAAATTCGGAGTCCCAAAGGAGAAGACGACAAAACCCAACGTGCTCCAAAACCCGAGATTTTCAGATTAAAATGAAGCCCTCGACGATACATCAACAACTTTTTTGTAAAGGCCAAAGGTGAGTAAATCACTCTACTAGATCAAAACCTAGAGAGAAGGTAGAGTCTAGAGTGAGAGGCTCAACAATGGTGATTTTGGAAAAGTAAGAGAGAGAAGAGAAAGTAAAGTGATTTGAAAAGTCACAATTTCGGGACTTAAACCCAGTCGCCCGCTCGAGCGTAAAACACCCCACTCGAGCGTCACTCACAGACTCCCGCTCGAGCGTCCAAACTTCCGCTCGAGCGCCGGATGCACTCTCCCAGCATTTATACAGAACACAGGCCTCCGCTCGAGCTTCCAACTCCCCGCTCGAGCGGCACTCACACAATCCCGCTCGAGCGGCCAATCCCACGCTCGAGCGTCCAACACTGCACAGGAAATACTGGATGGGTGCAATTCCCGCTCGAGCGGACAGGTCAAAGTCTGGGCAACTAGTTTTGGTTTCTAAACTCAACCAACCTGTAACAAACCTGCCCAACACATCCTATAACTCAATTACGAAGTAAAAAGGATGTAAACAAAATAATAAACAACCACCAACATCCACGGACACATGTCCGGATCACTGTACAACAAGGGTAAACCCGGGATCGCTATAACTACACCTTTGGTGCAGTTTGAAAGATGGTTTGCTAACCTGTCGAGGTTTGCTCCAGAATTGGTGGAGACGGAGGAATTGCGTTGTTTCGAGTTTGAGAGTAAGCTGTGTGATGACATCCGTGAAAGGATTGCGGGGTCTTGGCATAGGAGTTACAGTGTGTTTGTTAGGGCTGCGACTCATGTAGAGGCAGCAATGCTAGCTATGGGCCAGAATAGGGCGGAGGCCGTCTCGGCGACTCCTGTGATTCAGAGTGTTGGTAGGCCTTTTAAAAGACAGAAGGGTTTTAATCCGCAACAATCTCAGAGAGCTTAGTCTGGCTCTACTTTTCCAGTACCAAGTCTAGACTCGGGAAAGGGTGAACGAAAGGTTGTCACCTGCTTCAAATGTGGTCGACTGGGCCACAAGTCCCCAGCTTGCCCACAGAGGAAGAGGGTAGGACCGGCAGGCCGACCAATAGTTGTACCACCAGAATCATCTAGCCAGCTAGGTTTTGGGCCGATCAAATGGTCAGTGGAGAAACAGTCGTTGGGGTCTTCATCAGCTCAGACTTTGAACCAGTCTCGTGCTCGGGAGCTGCTTACTTGTTAGGGGTGTAATCAGCCAGGTCATCTCAAGCGTTTCTGTACCCAGCCGGGGGCTCCTTTGGGGGTTTTACAACCTAGTCAAGTCCAGCTTTATTCGACTAGGCAGGGGCAGTATTGTTTTGGGGAACAAACAGGCCAGATTTCGAGGGTCTCAGTGGAGTCGAGTTCCCAAGCCCCAGTTGGGGGAAATTCGCAGTTGTTCCAAGTGTGGCCGGTTGGGACACATCTGTAGCCCTTGTTTGTGGCTTGTAAGCCCATAGAATATCTTGGGTCAGTGAATGACTAACTTTTGAGGTCCAGTGAGGGACGGTAGTTGTGGTAATACCGAGGGGGTGGTTTTGTTTTGACTAATCCGTTTTGTAATCGGTGAATTATCATTTTGTAATCATTGGGTTCTGTTGTGTAACCAATGTGTCTTGGAAATGTTGGAACATCAAGGTTGTTTATTTCTATATATGTTTATATAGTTATGTGTGCCAGTACTTATCTATTTTCCTGAAATGGGCAAGCTAGAGCATGTAGCGGCTCTAAAATTTTTATTAATATAATAGGTTGTTGTGAGACCATAAAATCTTTGGTAATAGTGCATTCTTATGCGTGTGATTTGGTTTGGGGAAAATGAGGGCTGATGAGCCATGTTTTCAAATTTGAAAGGATTACCGAGGGATGCGTATCTTAATCAGAATTACTAGGGAGCGAGAACAGTTATACTTGCCGGGGGTTTGAAATTTCATTAGTGCTATCTAAGTGATTTTATGGGTGTGAAAGTGATGTTAGTCTACTGTCGCAGGAACTCCTCGAGGGGATGTAAAGTGTGAGATTAATACTAGGTATAGTATGTAATTAACATGGTAGTTCACGAGGGCATGACGCATAATCTTGTTAGGAGTAGACTTGTACCTTTGTGGTGGGTAACGCTGCCAAATTGGCATGTGTTATGATTGGTCGTTTTGATAGAGAGAGTGTTAGCCCCTTTATAAGGGTGTGGCTGTTGGCATTAGGAGTAGTGTGTTGTGAGCAGCTGGTGCTGTATCTTAGGTAGTAGCTTATAGACATTTCCTAAGTTTTTGGACTTCCTTAATTTGATCGAAAGTGATAGGTTCGTACTTTAACACTGGTTAGGTCGAGAGATGCTATCATGAGGGTTGATTGGGTGTATAGGCCGTAGTTAGGGTGTGACCTGTGAGTCGAGTCACTGTGGTAAGGTCTTAACGAAGAAGGGTTTGGGATGATAATGAGAAGGTTGAGGACTTTTACTCCTCTGGGAATTTAGAATGGTGCATCTTTGAAAGCCTTGTCGGCCACATGTAACAGTGTCGGGGTTGGTTCATGGTAGTTGTCTAGCAGTAGCATTGAATAGTGGTTTGGCATGGAGGTTGGGTGTCTTAATTGTACTCGCGGGGTGAGTGACAAATAAGGGTTGGAATGAAGGGTGGACCCTATAGGTCGTTGGTGGATGAAGGTACTACGTTAGCTTGTGTTCGGCACGAACGGGTGCTTGGTAATGTTGAAAATCACGGTGTAGCAAACCCTGTCAGTTAACACAGTACGAGGGAAGGGGTATGCAAATTTTATTACTTCGAGTTCAGTCGAGGGGGCGAGTGAAATCTCTAAATAACGGAGCTTTGCACAGTGCGATGCGTGTTAGTGTGTGGTTCGTATGTTGTTATTAGATGATGGGTAGAAGGGGATCAGTCTTAGAAAATCCCAGCAAAATTCCTTGGTAAGGCTATAGTATGGTTTCTGATTGAAATCGAGAGGTTGGATGTTTGGTAAAGTTAGGCCACTTTAGCGTAAGTGTCCGTCGTCCAGTTTGGACAGTGGTATCACAAGTGAAGTAAGAGAGTTGTGAAGAGCGAGTGAGGCACTCAGTTAGACTCATTTTGACTCGTTTGGTCATTGTTTGTGTGTTGTAAGGCACGAGGGTGTGCAATGTTATCCGTTGTGTCGTTACGATATTGGGAATTTCAAGTGTTTAGGAGTTCTTTTTATGAAAGTTCTGTTTTTGGGTACAGTGTCATCAACGGGAGTATGACGGGTTTTGTGGGATGGCTATGTGGTGTTTCACTTGGGGTTCATTGGGTACTCTTCGTAAACTAAGATGATTTTGTTCAAGACCTTGAATTTATGGGATAGTAATGTACCGTAATGTTGTTCCTTACCCGTGCTTCGTCTTACATCTGTTTTGTGAAAGTTGACTGGAAGCCTTGTGTACGAATGTTTTCGTGTTTCTTTTGTTGGGATATTAGGTACCAAATACTAGTTTAAGTATTGTGGGTAGTCAGGACGTGGTGGATGTCCCAGAACACTGTGGTGATTGAATGTGTCTTACTATTATCATTGTTATCGAGTCTGGCTAAGCCGGACTTTTCCATTCGTTAAGGTATTGTGAAAACGTAATGGGGTTGAGGAAACCACTTGGGTAAGTAAATTTCGGTTCCAAGAGAGATATCTGGATCCATTGGTAGGTATTTGAGCGTACGTTGAATATCTGGTTGTATTGATGAACTATATGAACATTGCTTATGTTCCAGTCTATGGTAGTATTATGGATTATGCCTTGAAAATGGTAGTTAATTTAGCATCATATATGTTAAATGTGATGTAGGAATGCAAGTGTACCATTAATTGTGAATGTGTTTCGGAATTGTAAACCATGCATGTTAGAAGTTATTGAATTTGAAAGAAATGCATGACGATAATGCATGTTGTAGCATATATTGTAAATTGTCTCTTGAATAGAGATAGGGTAACCGGTAATGGGTTAGGTTGTTGAATACAAAATTGTGTATATGGAGAAATTGATTCAACTTAAACGTTATGAGAAATTTCAATGAGAGGTCTTGACCAAATCAATTGGGAATAGTTATGTGTTGTGAGTAACACCGTGTTTATGAAAAATGTTTACAAAACTTTTGAGTTTTCGCCTGGAAAATGCAAGATTTATTTCAGAATGTCAACATTGAAAATTTAAACACCTTTAAGAGATGTCCCATGAACCAAAAAATGATTTTCTTTTATTTATGCAAATGATTTGCTTTGGTCGTGTTGTTGGGAATTATACTTGTTGAGTAGTGACTTAGCTTGGGGTGCTAGTCGGTTGTTGGTGAATTGTTTCAGGGAGGTTGGGTTTTGTTGAGTCTTTCGTGCCTATAGTGTTGTCGTTTAGAACATGTTCCCTTGGTTAGTCCCTTCCTTGGTAAGAGTGAAGTGAAGGTTTGTTGTGAAAGTAATTTTTTTCCTTGGGGCTCGGGTGTCGAGTGCCCTGTGATCTATTGGTCTTGTGTTTAGGCGTTTCCTTAATTTCGGGGACGAAATTCTTTAAGGGGGGGAGGTTATAGCGATCCCGGTTGTCCCTTTACTGTTCAGTCGTATTCCGGACTCGGTTTCGTAGAGTTGGTGGTCATATCTATCTTGTTGTCGTCCTTTAAAATCCATTTGTTTGAGTTTTAGGATGTGTTGGGCTTGTTTCGAGCAGGTGGGTTGAGCCTCGGTCTAAAACCTTGTTGCCAGGATTTTGGTCTTTCCGCTTGAGCGGGTCGTCTAGCGCTCGAGCGTAGATTTCGCACTCCTAGTATTTTGGTGCCCTGTAAAACTTCTGCAGGTTGATTTTCTACGCTCGAGCGGGTTTCTTGCGCTCAAGCGGGTCGCGCTCGAGCGGGCTTGTTGGCGCTCGGGCGGCTAGTACATTTTTGGTAAAAGTTCTGGGCAGGGGAAAATTGCGCTCGAGCGGATTGGTTTTTCACGCTCGAGCGGACGTCCTTTATTCTTGTGTCTTGGCGCTTGAGCGGACGTTATTGAGCTCGAGCGGATCCAATTTCTTGTTCTTTACGCTCGAGCGTTGTGTTTTTCGCTCGAGCGGACCTTTCGTATATCAGTTGGCTGTGAGGCATTTTTGAATCACTTTTTGCATTCTCTCTCTCTCTCTCTTACTTTCTAAAAAGATATTTTGAGAGCCTCTCTCTCTAGAAACTCCCTTCTCTCTAGGGTTTGATCTAGTTAGAGTGCATCCCTTTCCTTCGGCCTTTGTAAAAGTTGTGTTGATCGTTAAGGGCTACGTTTTGATCCAAAAATATTGAGTTTTGAAGCACGTTGAGTTTCTTCATCTTCTCCGTTGGAGCTCAAACTTTGAGGTAGGGATAACCTACTCCATCTTATGAGCCTTGTCTTTGAATTTTAGCATTTTAATATGTTGGGGGTTGTTGGGTAATTTTGAAAAAGTTTGGGCCTTTGTGTAATTTTACAAAAGTTGGGGTTTTGTTTGTATAAACCTATATGCATGATAGGCATACAGAAATGAGATTAATGTTGGAACATTGATGGACATGGACCCTTAGAGTTGTTTGTGAGTTATGGGAATTTGCCCTAATTGGTTTAATTAATTAATGTATATAATTAATTAAAGAAAATGAGGAATTGAACTGAGAATGTTGAAATTGGGAATATATGGGATTAAAGGGTGTAGTTAAATCATTTATTCTCACCTAGTTGAAATGTTGATATATTATCCATTTGTGCATTTATTTCCTGTTTAAAAATAATTGCTTTGGGCTACCGGTGGAGGGTAGTTTTGATTGATTGTAGATAATGCATGATGATTAGGCAAACGAAAACTAATCAATGGAATGTGTCATGACGTCGACGGTTGATAGAATACATTAACTTTATGTATTGATTGATTGTGTATAAGACTTATGTGTTTATATGCATTATGTATAGAGGAGGAGATGGGGGATGTACTCCGCGGTTTAGGGGAAGATGGGGGATGGACCTCTAAACCGGATAGGTTGGGAGGAGATGGGGGATGAACTCCGTAGACACAGCTCATATGCTTGTCTAGAGAAGAGTAGATACAACTCATATGCTCTTCTAAAGAAGTGTTGATACAGCTCATATGCTTATCTGTTTATGTGTTGATATAGCTAATATGCTTATCTGTTTAAGTGTTGATACAGCTCATATTCTTATCTATTGAAGTGTTTGTTTGATTTGATATAGCACTAAAATGTATATCATCATCATTTGTGAAGTATGGCAATGGTTTATGTGTTATTGATACAACACCAAAAAGTGTATCCAAAATGAGTTTCGAAAGTGTTTTAAAGATTAATCTTAATCTCATTGAGCTATTCTACTAGGTTTAAGCCCCTTTTTCAAACTCAATTTTGAAAAAGAAGTGGAAAATGAAAAGGGACATGAACTTGAATGTCATAGTATTGAAATGTGATGTAAATGAATGTATAAGTGTTGACCATCTATCAATTGCTAATCTTTTAGTCATTGTTCATAGTTGGTTTAGTGTATTTCTACTGGGCTGTGGCTCACCCTATATGGGACACCATTTTCAGGTACATGGAGCATGCCACCTCCAAGGACATAACTTGGAAGGCTAGAGGCAGGCAGACGTTTGTGGTTTCATTAACCTTTGTTGTATTACATGTAATTTCAAGCCAAGGGCTTAATGTGTATTTGAGTTAGTACTCTCCTTTTTGTAACCAAGTGTTAGCTTCGAAAGCTGTAAGCCCTTAGGGCGTTTCCTTTGGTTGTTAACATGTAATATTTCTTTGTAAAGAATTACTCTGATGAATAGAATGATGTTTGTTTCTTATATCAATGCATGTCTAAATCGATGGGTTTAATGTTATGATTTCGATGGCGTTACAACACGGGCTACGGAATTCAATTGTAATAAATCAATTTAAAATGATATATCACTCCAGTTTAATACTTCACAAATAAGAAGTTGAAATTGTTTCTACATAGTAAACTGGCAAAAACATTCATAAATTTCAAATAACAAACTTCAAAATTACAGTCCAAATAATGAATTTTATATTACAGTGTAGCATAAGCAAATAATAGAATCTAAAAATATTTGCTAAATTTCAAGTCCAAACAACAAATTTTAGAATTCAATCCACGTTAAAAGGACACATGTATAGCAAACCTTCAATAAAAGGATGCTACTGAATTAATATCATAACTGGTAACCTTTTCAGTTTATCAAATTTCAATACCTTCAAGAAAAGGTGAACGAATATTTTGGTACAAAAGAGTAATCATCCTATCTAACTAAAAATAATAATAATTAACCATCCGGTTTAGAATGAGAGCCAACCAACTACACACATAAAGAGAAGCAACATAACCCAACGTTTCCAATATGGATCAGCCACCTACAACAAAATCACTCGCTTAAATTCACTTTAAAAAACCAATAGCTATGAGAAATCACATCAAAATACATATGAGAAATCAACAAAATGATTCTTTAAAAGCAACTCTAATTTGACAACAAAATGAACTCATTGCAGTAATAAAAATAATTTGAAGAACAATAACAAATGCATGAATAGCTTAATATAATATTATTGAATCAGATGATTTTACGGTTTCAATTTGAACAATACCAAAAAAACTCAACAAACCCATGTTTAAGAGTTATAATTGCATGTTTCACAATTTTTTGCAATGACATTGTCATAGCAATGGGACTAAAGGCCTGGTTTAATTTGGTTTGGTTTGGTTTGAACATTGTCATAGCAACAAATAATCTTCTTTCAATTTGTTTTGTAATTAATCCCCTTTTCAGCACAAAATTCATGTACTTCTCTAATAGCTCTGAATATATCAGTGGTAAGCATACTTCTGACCCCATCATTGGCTGAAACACACATGAAAAACAGCATTAAGTGAAGATTCTAAACATGAATGTATGAGAGAAGTTTACACAGGTTTTACATAGTGAAACCTATCAATAAAATGAGAACTCTTGTATAGAAGTCTTCCTAGTTGAACCGGAGAGCAAATCTCAACAATAGCAAAAATATGAATTAGGCAAACCTCTCCAAACACTTTGATCTAGATAATGAATTACTACAGTGAAGCAAACACAGAACACGCATTGATGAACTCGCCATTTTTCCAATTATCTAAGCTTTGTAAATAGATAAAATAATAAAAATAAAATTAAAAAGCCCTAAAAAAAACAAACTATTCATCGCAAAATTCACAAAAAAATCAAAAATTTGTGTTATCACTACTATAAAACACAATATTTGTAATCTTTGAAAGACATGATGAGGCCACAATTTTAAGTTCCCAACAATGCATGAAGCAACACATGACAAATTAATTGAGGGGGAAAAAAAAAAAAAACCAGAGATGATATGAAATGCATAGCTTGTACTGGCCACAACAAACACTAAAACTAATTTGGAAGAAAAAAATGAATTTGAACAATAATCCCGCAAGCAAAATCAGTTTTTTCCTTTGATATAAAGGACCAATCATCACTTCACAAATAAAATTAAATGTTTTACATAGAAACAAAATGAAGATGCAATCTAAGTTTGAATGAGACATGAGAAATTGCCTTTTTACTCATAAAGACTTCAAAACAATATTTAAGCGAGTGCTATCATAAAAAAGAATCTCATGGATGACTAAATTAGTGCATCAAATCTTTAGTTAGTGTATGGATATTACTCAGTACAACAGTATCAAATCATTCTCACATTTTCTAATTTCTTGTATTTTGTCTTCTACAAAACAAATTACCTCCCTAAACATTTAGAGTTTTCAAGTGCTTTATATAGTTCAAGCCATCCCCAAACCCATCCAGAGAATAAAAAAAATTACCAAGATAAAATGTGGTAAAGTGAATCACAACATAGCTAAAACCAAAGCAAGTAGAACCAGTTAACAAAGATATTCAATCTTCTGACCGTACACCTAAACTGAGACTTAAAGCAGCAAAGGAGATATAAACATAAAGAAAAGGACAATCAAAATACAACTAAATTATGTACAAAGCACAATCCCAAACACAAAAACGCTCAACGAAATTCACAAAAAAATTGCCATTATCATCACTTGCAAAGAGGTTGTGTGTGTGTGTGTGTGACAGAGAGAGAGAGAGAGAGAGAGAGTAAAACTAAGTAGGGCTCTTTCCGGTCTTCAAATTATGTTGTAAAGAAATTAACTTTTAAGGTAATCCCACTTACATCAAAACCAGTAAAGCTTTTCTCCTCATTCAAGTCTAGGAATTCAAACTAAGTAGAGCTCTTTCCGGTTTTCAAATTATGTTCTAAAGAAACTAACTTTTAAGGGGGAGAGAGACATTTGTGATAGACAGAGGTACTGGTAAGCGAGAACCAGAGGTCTAGCATCAACACACATTTTGTTCAACTTATACTTTTAACTGTCAGATATTGATTAGGATTGATCTTAACCATTAAAAACAATTGTATCTCTAAGACAATTGTAGGACATTTTCAAAAACCCTTGTGGTTTATAGCGATCCCAGGTTTACCCTTGTTGTATAGGTAGGGCATTTTGTTATGAGGTTAAACATGTAATACTTATGTCTTGGAATTCTAATGAATGAAAGGAATGCGGTTAGTTTAAATGTAAATTCATGTCTTATCTGATGGGTTTATTGTTATTATTTTGAGGGCGTTACATGGTTTATTATATAGATAAGTGGATTTTCATTTTTGTTTTGTGGCCTGTCGAAATATATAACCCACTTTGAAATCAACCATCAAAAGTATTCTTACGCAATAACAACCTTTATTGCATCAACAAAGAAGCCATTATAAAGGGCTTTGGATCAAGAGCTTGTGGGAAGGGGAAGTGTATGCAGATGTGAGAGAGTGAAAGGGGTTTGGATATGTATGTATATACAACTATTTATAACAATTGCAAAAATAAGAAGTTCAGTTTTAGGTTCTAACCACATTAAATCTTAACTCTTAAACATGATTTCAGAAGTTCAACTTTTAGCCTCAAAACACTTGATAGAACATTTAAAAAAATTGATCCAGCAAATATAATTAATTTCCAACCAATAAAAAAATTTCTGAACATAAAATTTAGCATGTAGCATAAATATTAACTATCCAGTTCATATTGATATTTTTGCCAACGTACATTTGTAATCATTTTTAACTTATATCTCCTCTTTTAAACTAAATCAAATCCATTAATTTAATTGCAGACCATTTCTCGTTGTCGTATCCTCCATATCTTTCCCTCACTATTTTATTCATTTGGTTGCACTTTTTTTTCTCCCTATACCTTCATTTCCCAACATCCCACAACCTCATTGCACAACCAAACCCTTTCTCCGCTTTTTGTTTAAGTTTTCTCTCACCCATGACATGCCAATGCCATGAAAATGCATTTTCAAAAGTAGACCAACTAATATACTTCAAACAAAAGTAGCTCTTTGAATTGAAGCTTAAGGTGCTTAAATTTGGATTGAAGTTTTTTCATAGTCATGATCAATCTAATTTTAAGATGTTTATATTATCCAAAATAATGCGCGTAAGATAAAAACTCAATGCAGTTTCGTTATCATGAAAGAGTAAAATATGAACAATTTATCAAATAAAATAGTACTCAAGACCTAAAAAATGTATTTATGTGAGAAAAACATAATAATTGCTCCAATTATACACTGAGTATCAAACAGAGAAGCTGCATTCTGGAAGAAAAAAATAACATGAAGATGAGGTTACTTCGTGCCTTATGCTAGTGACCATAGAAATTGAATATCAACCGCAAACTAAATTGATCTAGACGTAAACCGTATTGCACAACCACCACCCTCACTATATTTCCCTTCGAGAACATCATTTTAAATTTAGATAGGAATTTAAAAAGGAAAAAAAAATGAGGGAAATATAAAGTTATTATGATTCAAACACAACCTTACATACGTAAGCAAAATTATTTTTGTTGACGAAATGGTACCAATACATGTTTTATAGAGGGACCAATTTGAGAGAGAGAATAAATAAATGCATGCTCTTTACAACTATCAATTAGTGAGCAAATTGATACGTACGCAGTTCCCCTAATATATTTTTTGCCACTAGGAATCCTTAAACCAGTTAATTGATCAAATGTAAAATTAACCGTAAAGATAGATATGTGATTTTTTTAATTATAATTCATAACTACACAATTGAGTGAGTAATAAACCTGTGAAACTGGGCAAAACTTTGTCAAGTCAAAATATTATTTCTGCCACTCTACCCATTGGCAATATAAACTTAGGTTTTTTCTTAATGTTGCCCCCAAGCCAAAATATTGGTTCTGCCACTAAACTCATTGGCAACATCATTTAATTATGAGGCTAGGCTTGATTATTCTAATGCTATGTCCTGAAACCATAATGTTGAAACCATAATAGAAATATAAAATTAGAAAATATTGTTCTAGTGCTATGTCCTGCGAAGACTAATATATTAAAAGCGTAATAGAAATATAAAATTAGAATAAACAGCACCAAGAACAAAGAGACTATCATTATGTTTAGAGACCAAGTTTAAAACATTAACCAACTTATAAGAAGAGTTGTCTCAGTTTACGGGTGATGCTACATTTCCTCCTAGCAAAGAAGCAATAAGGAGGATGTGCTCCTAGTAGCGCTTGATCCACCCACTCGGCATCTATTGGGTTACTAAGTGGAATAAATGATCTTTGACAAAATCATAGAATCCAAAAATCAACTTAATAGGCAGGATAACAAACTAAGTGAATATTAAATTAAATTGAGTGAATATTGTTTTGTGTCCTATACATGGCAGGATAACATACTGAGTGAATATTTATATACAAATTAAAGCTCTATTTCTTTCTCTAAAAAAAAGGTCTCATCAAATGGTTCAACAATTAGAAACTAACCTCTCTGTATCTCATAATGGTTCATCAATTCTCATCTCTGTCTAACCCATTTTCGTCAAATTTATTGTCTCACGTAATAAAACCTATCAATTATTACCCACTTCAATTTAAAATATCAAATTTAGTAAATAATAATTTGAATTTGAATACATAAAGATATCCAGTTAAACTAGTGAAACTCTCAACAACCAATTAGACAATTCCAAGAAAATATAAAGACTTTTGCTAATGAGATTAATCAAAGCTTAAACAGTATGATACTACAAATTCAAACCAATTAACTCATTAATTATTTTGTTAAGAGCCTATTCGTTGAAATAGAAAAATGAAATGTGGTTTAGATTTAACTAAGACAAAATATAAAAATAAAAAGTAAAAAAAGAAACATAACAAAGAAAATTCATGAGCATCAAATCACATGCAGGAAAAAAAAAAAAAAAAAAAAAACTCTCCCACAGACAAGAACAAATCTAGTAGTCCATGCCTCAACTGATGAGCATGACAAATTTGGTAAAAAAAATTTCTTATTTTTTGATGACATGACAAATCTTGTACTCCATGGCGTAACTCAGATTACACCTAACCCTACATTCCTAAACATGTATCAATGTCAGCATTAAGAAAAGCATAACAATAGAAAGGATAACAAACTGAGTGAATAGTAAATTAAACTTAGTGAACATTGTTGTGTCCTATACATGGCAAGATAACATATTGAGTGAATATTTATATACAAATTAAATAACATAGAAATTAAAGCTCTATTTCTTTCTCTAAAAAAAAAGGCCTCGTCAAGTGGTTCAACAATTAGAAACTAACTTCTCTGTATCACATAATGGTTCATCACATTTCATCTCTCTCTAACCCATTTTTGTCAAATTTAAATTTATTGTCTCTCGCAATAAAATCTATCAATTATGACTCACTTCAATTTAAAATATCAAATTTAGTAAATAATAATTTGAATCAGAGAATTCTAAGAAAATACAAAGGCTTTTGCTAATGAGATTAATTAAAGCTTGAACAGTATGATACTACATATGCAAACCAATTAACTCATGAATTTAAAAATCAATGAATTTAAAAATTTAACTCATGAATTCTATAATTCTGTTAAGAGCCTATTCGTTGAAATAGAAAAATGAAATGTGGTTTAGATTTAACTAAGACAAAATGTTAAAAAAAAAAACAAAACATATACTATAGTTGATTTCTTAAATCATTCATTCTTTCTTGCTCCCCCCTACCCTACCCACCCCAATTTGATTTTAATAAACCCAAATAATGATAATTGTAAGATTTTGTTTTTTAAAAAACCATACTTATAAATTTCCAACACAACCAACCAAAGAAATAATCACAAAATAACAATGATCAATCATTGCTTAAGTAAGAATACAAATCAAATATTCACCACAATGTTTCGATATGAAAGGTCTTAAGGAAGTCCTCAAGCTGCCTAATGTGAACCTATTAAGCAAACACAATGCTTTAGACACAATGTATTGGACACACCTGATCAAATATTACACCTAATCACAAATTGTAAACATCAATAAAGCAATTAAATTGGACAAACCTGTTGTCAAACCTGCTGGAAATTAACAAACCTGCTAGAAATTAAAGATTATTGAAACAAAAGATATCAAAAAATTAGAGTTTGTTTCAATCACAAACTGTAAACATCAATAAAGCAGTTAGATTGGACAAACCTATTGTCAACCTGCTAGAAATTAAAAATTATTAAAACAAAAGATATCCAAAAATTAGAGTAAAGATTATTGAAACATACACTACTACAAATATAGATAAAGATCACACTTTTTTTGTGTGATGTATGTTTTTTAATCACACCTTTTAAGTTTTATTGAAGTGTGATCTTTGGGAGTGTGATTAAAAGGGGTCATTTTTAATCACACCTTTTAAGTGTCATTAAAAAATGATTTCATCACATCTTTTAAGTGTGATTAATAATATATAGATCATATCTTTTAAGTGTGATTAAAAACATTTAGATCACATCTTTTAAGTGTGATGAAAAACATTTAGATCACATCTTTTAAGAGTGATTAATAACTAATAAAATCTATGATTAAAAAAAAAAAGAATTCGACATATTTGAAGAATAATCAATACTCCCTCCGTCCCAAAATATTGGTCCCTTTTGGGGAATCCAACTTTTTTTGGTAGTACACTCATTACATTTGAAAAAAGTTGATTTTCCAAAATTGCCCTTTTGATAGTACATTTATTGGGAATATCAATGTCATAATTGTACTTTTTAAATTGTTTATTAATTTAAAAGAAGGGCAAAATAGGAAATTTACAATATTTTTGTACTTGATTTATAAAGAGGGACTAATATTTTGGGACAATGAAAAATGGAATAAGGGACTAATATTTTGGGACGGAGGGAGTATTATTTTTGTACGTGCATTTGTAGAATGTAATACACACTATATACTATATTTTGAATCACAACCATATATTGAATGGAATAACGTCATATATTTCATAAATGAAAGTTAAATGTTCAAAAGTATATACAAAGGAATTAATAAAAAGTTTTTAACTGCGATTACATATATTAAAAAATTAAAAAACTTGAAAAAACTAAGCTCTTGAATTCTTTGACCATAGTTTTCATGTCTCCAAGAAATTTCTAACCTGAAAAATAAAAACACAAATTAATTCAGAAACCGCTAGAATGATATGAATAAACTTACTATTTTTGTAGAGACTGTTCTTGTCTTACAAAAGACAAAATCGAACATTTTCTCATCACATTGACTCTTCATCCCCTGCATCAATAGAAAATGAATAACAACTTTGATTGTTACTAGTATAAAATGTTTGTATTACCATATATAAATATGACATAATGATAATGAGTTTGAATAGATTTAATACACAAATGAGCAGTAGCATATTAATGTAAAGGAAAATATAGCTTTTCAAAAAGTTATTTGGAAGACTAGTCCTGACACACACACAAGAAAAAATATGAAGCTTGTGGGATGTACACTTTGACCATAATAGAATGTGACATAATATTGCATTTGTCTGGAATGTCCCATAAATTTCCAAAAATAGAATTTCAAGGACCAAGTCTTGTTACAATGGGCTCTATTACCATGCCAAAACTTCATCCTTGCATGCAACTTAGACAAGAAGTGTCTTTTCTAGTTGTGGGCAAAATTCATAATACAGACTAAACCACAGTCAACTTTCTGTCAACTCGAGTTCATTAAATTTAGTTTTCCGTACTACCAACTAAAGTGAGAGGAACTGGTAAGACTATAATAATCACTGAAGTCTTTCCTGTTGCATCTATCTCATCTCACTATACATTTTAGTCAGTAAAACATGCATAAGGCCAAAATGTTACTGTTACCAAAGTGATGACAATTGATCAATTCAGATAAATGTCAAGGAACTGAGATAGTGGTAGCATATAAGCAGAGCACAGTTTCAATAAAAACAAGTAATTATAGAAGCAGGAATCACAATCAATTGATGATATTTAAGAACCAAACCACAGAAGAACTAACTAATAGCTAAGGAAATGAAAGCGGCCAAGAGTGCATTACATACAAACCTTTAAATCTAGTAATTCAACTACACATGCGCATTCAACAACTTCAGCCCCTGCACGTTCTGACCAAAAAAAATTAAATCAGTCACAATATATTCTGGTTTGCACGATATATATATATTTCCAGCAGCAAGGGCAGTATCAGTCGCTACACATGCATACATAATGCATACTATATGGTTTCGAAAATTTAATTGAAGAGGTATGCTCAATCAATAAAATACACAAGTATGCAACATCAAATTCCATATTAATTCAGTCCTGAGAAATAGGAGCAAAACATTCATTTTGTTAAATGGGCAAAATGCTTGATGAATTAAGAAGGAGAAAGTCTATAACAAACATATGGTAAATTTTGTTATTTGGCTAACCAAACAACCTAACCAACATGATTGACGCTGAACACCTTTGACTCAAGGTAAATTGGATAACAGCCTCTTCAATCTTTTTTTTTTTTTTTAAAGGTTGGCATAGTATTTGGCCTTCACCCAGATCCAAATAGCCCAAGTTGTAGCCCTTGTCCAGGTAACCCTTCATTGGGTCCCTGTGTTCAATGACTAATAAATAGGTGGTTCATTTTCTCACTACATATGGAATTGTTTATATCCATGAGCCAAAGCATTTTCCACATAAATTTTTCAAAATATAGGAAAAAGAAAAAGAGGACAGTGCTTTTACTGGGGCTCATAAAGCTAATACAAATGATTTAGAAGTGAGTACCCAGTAAATTCATTGCTGCACAGAGGGTTCCACCAGTGGCAATCAAATCATCAACCACCAAAGCACGTTCATCAGGCTCAACTGCTCCAACATGCATCTCTAGACAATCCATTCCATATTCCAAGATATATTTTTCTGAAATAACTTCGTCTGTCCAAAACCACCCAAAAAAAAACAAAAAAAAAACACACACACACACGCAACTTACTTGTCATTATGGTAAACTCTGAATAGCTATAAGAATTCGAAATTGTGATCCCACAAGACACATAATATTTATACCCACCATCACACATCAAAGGGAACATCAACAATCCATGCATGCACTTGCTAGTGGTGGTGGGCAGCTAAGTAATCATGATCAAGATGGTTTGATTGCAAAATATTTTGAAGCAAAGGGTTAAAGCAAGTTGGCAAATGGCAAACTGTGTAATGTATAGTAACATAACATGAAATATCTAGATAGACTTCAACTATATCGAAACAGACTAACTAAACAGGCAAACAACATTCTGTTGCACAACAGATACCAATAGATCAAAAAAAAAAAAAAATTTGGACACAGTTTGTTAGTTCATGTTTGGTCAAGTCCAACAAATCTAGTTGAGACAGAGCTGATAGCTGTAACATTAAATGTCCAACATCATACGCTTTACCAGTCATATGTCATAATATAATTCTAGAATATGCTATTAATCAGATTAAACAGAGATCTACAAAATAATCTTTAACATGGTAATTCCTAAAGTTATGTATGCAGTTGTATTATCTGATGGTTGACAGCCCATTGGGCCGCGTTACACAATCCTCACTCCCCATCCACAGTGATAGTACACAAAAAATACCAACAAGCCTATATTAATAATGAAGAGAAAAGAAAAAATGAAGTTGCAGAACCATACAGAATCTGCAGCAGCCTGCAAAGTGACATGATCAACCCATTCACCATTCCTAATTTCCATCATATAACAAAAGAAGAATGTTAAATTTAGACCCACAAAAACTAAATAACCAAATCAATGAAAAAAGAGTAGAAAAGTACTATCATGGGGCCCGTTCCCAAGGCAGAGTAATTGTTCAAGATCCAAATGTGATACTGCTCATATTTCATGATGAAATGTAATGCTGCATAGGGAACAATCCGAAGGACACTAGCTCCATTTCCTCTAAAAGAGATAATAAACATGAGTTTAAACAACATCTTCAAGTTTTTTTTTTCACAAGCACTTCTTCATGAATGAATGAATTAGTGGCCCACAATCTTCTCACATATTAAGGCTACACTTCTTCATGTTCTAGAATTTTCATCTCTTCGTTGCATTTTTTGTGTCCTTTTGCTAATGAATGTCACTGTGGTCTAGTCTCTTGTAGCTTAGGATGGAATTTTATGGGTGAATTCACTTGTAACCACTTGTATCAATTAAAAATTTGCTTTTTGAATGGTGGCTTTAGCTCCAACAAACGAAAACCATTAACTTCAAAATTATGGCCTCTGTAACTTATCAACATGTGTATGTATTTATTGCCCCTATAAAAATATGGATGATCTACATGATTCTTTGCATTGATGTGTTTGTTCCATGCTGTGAGAAAGATTATCAATGATGCCTAAGAACTATTTTACTTGTGCCTTTGACATTAGGTGTGAAATTGTTCATGTTGCTATTGATGAATGTTCATGTTTCACTAGAAATTTCTTCGACCAAAATTGCAGTAGCATGTGTGGCCAAGCCTAACTTTACAGAGTTGTACAAACATGAATATGTTCATTCTTTGCGTTAAAGCCAGAGAGTTGCTAATTACAAACATACTAAATGTGCTATTCACTCATTATGCTTGACATATTTTATATCCAGGCATATTCCTAGAGTAACCTGATAAAAATTATAGAAATTCGTAATGATGGATCATGGGATCAACCTTTGGTAAGTTACATCCATAATAGAGTACAATGCCTTGACATAACATTGTTTTTTGATTTTATGAAACAAGTCTACCCAACTTATTGGGACTTGACCAACTAATCTAATCACACATTTCAACAATGAGACATCTTGAGTTCGGACATTTTTTTTTAATTTTTTTTTGATCAGCTTGAGTTGGGACAATTGGGTGACACAACATAGTAGGAAACAGAATGAAAATATCTTTCTAATGTTACATATTACCATAGATTGCTATGATGGACTATATACAATTCTAAGATTTTTTGAGAAAGGTATTCTCTTGTTTGGATTCTTAAACCCCAATGTGCTGCTATGCTCTATGCTAGTCAGATTGTATTTATCTTACTCATTAACAAATTATCATTACATGCCAACAATAATAGACACCTTGAATTTGTTCCACAAAGAATTAATCTAATGATAGTAATGAATATATCTTCTCACAAATGTGGCATATTGATAGTGACTGCTAAAATTAGCTCCAAAGACTACAATTATGACTATTCTCTTTTATGTCATGCCTTAGATCCTACTAGAATTACAATTAATGTCAATACAAGCAAGATTTTAGATGGTGATGTAAATTAATGAAGAAAGAGGATCTAAAATTCAATAAAGTAAGATCATTGACCTTGTCACTTAGGAACATGAAGGAAGTAAACTATTTAAGAAATTGAACATGTAGATAGATATTGACAGTGAAAAATAAAAGAAATTGGAACATATCAATTTTCCTTGAGACCTTCAAGAGACAAAAGTCAAATCAGTTTGTAACAAAGTCTATGAAAGAAAATAGATAAACCCATTTGAAAAGAATACCCTAATGTTGCACATTTAATCATCTTAAGATTGCAGAAATGAAAGAGAGAGAAAGGTAATGTGGATTTTTTTTTTTTTGAACCCAAGCATAGAACTTTCCAAGAAATTTCTCACATAGGGTGTGTGTTCCTTAATTGTAAGTGAAAATTCCTCATAACATTAACATGCAATAATACAGTTTCTAAACATCGTCAGCCCACAAATCTCCTATTGGAATTTCTTAACCCCAATTCAAAACATGCCTAACACTATAGTCTATAGCCCAAGTTTATCCACTGACCTTTAGGTTGATCTCAACCAATGGAAACTGTAAATAAACCGTCTTGAACTCCCATATGAACAACACCATTCAAAGAACCAAATCTCAGCAAAAATTACTTAATCAAAACTCCTTCAAAAATAACAAAAAGATAACAGAGCATTGAACCTAATTGGCAACATTACTGTAATTCAATCATTCGTATAATACATACAAACACACTCACAGATATATATATGTATGTATTATAAACACATATACACTAGTCTATAGATACATATATATATATAACAGAGAAGAAGAAGTTAAGATGTGAAAAAAGATTAAGTCAAAACCTTTACCAAGGATAGATTAGGAAAGAATCAGAGTTATTCATCATCGACACAAATGTTTGAAAAGAAAAACCTAAAAATCTCTACACTACCAAAACATCGATAACACAAATGTTTCAAAACCCCAAAATCGAAACCATATGTCAATCGAACAAACTAACCAAATACAAACTAATTGAATATAGATCCGAGTAGTTTCATGATTGAAAATGAATAAAAACAATTGAGATAGAATGCAAAATCAAAATGAGTATTGTGTAGCCATGGAAAATTCCTTATCTTGAGTCATTACGAAATGAATTAGGGCTTCGAATCATGAAATACTTGAATTCAAATGCAAAAATGAGAGAAATCGAACATGTTTAAGAAATGAAAGAGAGATTCAAGCTTCGAACAAGCACAACAAAGCCAGAGAGAGAAGATTAGAATCTTTACCAGAAATGAATTAGGCCTTTGAATCATCAGATACTTGAATTCAAATGCAAAAACGAAGAATCAACCACAATGAGAGAGAGATTCAAGCTTCGAACAAGAACAACAAAGCCAGAGAGAAAGATTTACAACATAATTATATAAAATCAGAACCCTGTGTTGAATATGAGGGCTCCGTGTTGAATCTGTTGATTAGAACCTTAGAACAAAAGAGTAATTTGATATTGTGAGAGAGAGAGAGAGAGAGAGAGAGAGAGAGAGAGAGAGAGAGTGACAGAGTCGAATGGTTTCCCTCATATTCAAAATAAGGATGCTTCTGTGGGAATATTAGATCTAATTATAAATTTTAAAATATATATAATCACACACTAATTAGAAAGTGTAATTTATATATATATATATATATATATAATCACATTTAATTAAAAAGTGTCTTAAAAAATAAATACTATCACATTCAATTAAATTAAGTGTGATTAAAATATTAATTTAATTTTTTAATCACACTTTCATTAAAAGTCATGTTTTAATTTCCTTAAGTGTGATCTTTAAGCATATTTGTAGTAGTGAAACCTATATCAATAAAATTTCACTAATAATAATCATAATCATAAATATATACACACAGAAGGGGCATAGAAAACAGAGAACTCACCATAAATTTCAAAAGGTTTTTGATTTCAAAGACAAATTTGAGTAACTTCAATGGTGATTGGGAGTTGTGAGTAACTTCAATGGTGGTTCGGAGTTGACGAAATAAGGCTTCGTTTCAGAAACAGAAGACAAGGAGAAGGAGAAGAGACATGTATGTTTGTGAAATTCAATCTTGCTGGGGTATAGCGATCCCGGATTTACCCTTGTTGTACAGTGATTCGGACATGTGTCCGTGGATGTTGGTAGTTGATTATTATCTTGTTTACATCCTTTTTACTTCGTATTTGAGTTATAGGATGTGTTGGGCAGGTTTGTTACAGGTTGGTTGAGTTTAGAAACCAAAGCTAGTTGCCCAGATTTGGACCTGTCCGCTCGAGCGGGGGTTTTAGCGCTCGAGCGGGAATTGCACCCATCCAGTATTTTCCTGTGCAGGGTTGGACGCTTGAGTGTGGTATTGGCCGCTCGAGCGGGGTTGTGTGAGTGTCGCTCGAGCGGGGAGTTGGAAGCTCAAGCGGAGACCTGGTTCTGTAAAAGTTCTGGGAGTGTGTGTCCGCCGCTCGAGCGGGAGTCTGTGAGTGACGCTCGAGCGGGGTGTTTGACGCTCGAGCGAGGCGACTGGGTTTAAGTTCCGTCTTTTGACTTTTCAAATCACTTTTTCACTTTCTCTTCTCTCTCCTACTTTTCCAAAAACACCATTGTTGAGCCTCTCACTCTAGAACTCTACCTTCTCTCTAGGTTTTGATCTAGTAGGAGTGATTTGCCCATCTTTGGCCTTTACAAAAAAGTTGTTGATCGTCGAGGGCCACATTTTAATCTGAAAATTTCAGGATTTGAAGCACGTTGGGTTTTGTCATCTTCTCCCTTGGAGCTCCGAATTTGAGGTAGGGATATCCTACTCCTCTCTATGGATTTTGTCTTTAAATTTTGTTCATTCAAGAAACCACTCCACCTTAACGATCTATTTGGAAATTAAATAAAAAAAGGAAAATGAATAGAAAAGGAAATTGAATAAAAA